>ML738346.1:0-257683 GCA_009193505.1 Aspergillus transmontanensis | reverse complement strand
TTTTTTCTTTCGGGTGGTTAATATTGCCACAATCGAAGCTACTCCAAGAATTGCCGTTGAGGACTACTAATCCGAGCCACGTATCTAATGAATATGAACATTGACAAAATGACGAGGTACTTAGGTCTATGGAGAACTATTATGAACTTAATTTATATATCACTTTCTCAATACAACTAATTTGATACGATACGGTGACTAATCTATACAAGTGTTCTAAAAAATGCTTTTCTGTCTTTCAGGCCCCGACATGTGACCTCCCATTTTGAACTCTAAAGGGGTTAACGTTCTATGGATGGGAAGGCAAGTGATAAAATGATGACATGATGATTCGGTTGGGCGGCTCTCATCCATAGCGCTAAACACTGACATTTATATCAAGTGGCAATAAATATAGTTCAATGTATTAATGTGCATCATTCTTCTTCACTATTAACGATATAATCTACGTACGTGACACAAATCATAATGGAAGCAAAACGGGATAAAGAAACCCACTCGCAGATTAGACGATTCCCCAGGATCATTGAGATATAGCGCACTGGGCTAATATGTTACTAGACTCTCTCCGAGGATGAGAAACGCCGCCTCCGCCTTTATGATAGGCTGCCTCATGGAGGAGGGCTGCTCAGACGGCAGTCTAGAGTATGTTTCTGATAAGGCAGCCCAAGTCAGCTACTGACAAGTGAAAGGAACGGAGGTACTTTGATTCTGGTGATTTGGCTCTCTCTACAGCCGATAGAGTGACTGATGAAGGTGCAATTCAAACTGGCACAGCCCATCCTATACGTGATAGCATTTCTCGTCCTTATGCCCCGGTTCCCAACACCAGTAATGCCAACAAAGATGCCAACAAGGGCTTTAGTGGCAAGAAATCCCAAACTTCGGAAATGATAGATAGTCCTCTGCACCAACCAATCGACAATGCGAATAGGATGCAGAAACCAGAAGGAACAGTTTAGGATGGATGCTTTTTTGACGTTTGTTTCGGTTTAAGTTCATTTCAGAAGAACCTTATGTGATGCTTATGTCAGGTTTAGTAGAAAGAGATCACAAGCTTAGTTACGGCAATTTAGTGGGGTATACCACTATTGTGGTTTCTACTGGGTCATTACTTTTACACAGATTTAGTTATGCTGAATTTACTATCAGATGGAAATACTTTTCCGCTCGTACAGTGATACAAAGACGTTCAATATAAAAAATCGATGCCACCCACCAGCAGGTCATTCTCAGAGTTTCCACCATGTGTGGAACCACTTCAGCAGCAGTACTAATTCCCCACTATGATCTCCATGCTATCTACCAAGAGGCTGATACAGGGGAGAATGCGCCCGCTCTTCGCGCTTGCACCGTTCATGATCAAACTTTCCGAGGATCAGTTTCGGGACATCCACGTTTCAAATTATAGCTTGCAGTAGCTGCTTCCTGAGGTAAAGTACAAGCGACATTAAGCACTATCGCTGCTGCTCTTGGGACTATTAAGTCTGGTGTCATAACTGTCGCTAGCTGAACTCTTGTATATAGACTCATAGCATTACTGTACTCATTGACTGGTGTTGGGGAGCGGTGCATAGGCGTCGTCATTATTAAAGTCTTGATTATGTAATCACAAGCTGTTCAATTCCTTGAATATGTCCTTTGGCATTTGTCAGTTAATGTGAATCAGTAAGAGAGCCTAGGATTCATACCAATTTGTCAATGTGGCTGCATCGTCGGAAATAGAAGGAATATGGCCAAATTCTAGGAAATACTTGAAAGGCTACTTTATATGGGGGAAACGAAATGCCGAGAGGAACATACATGGTCTATTTAATTCTTTTTTCTTCAAAAAAGGAAAAAAAAAAAAAAAAAAACCGGGAATGGGATCAATATGACGTCAGGAACTCTGATAGCAGATAAGAGGCGGACGAGAAAACGACAGAATATCCAAAGGATATAAGCACGACGAATGTATTATTCTCCGTCCCCAATTCGCAATCTGTACCTTTCTTCTTGGGCGCATGCGACCCAGATCCACTTACTAACCTCACAATTGGCACATTTGATCATGCTCCAATCTACTTTGCATAAACGTGAGATAAAAACATCCCGAAGAATGCATAATCTATGTAGTCTCCTGTAGGTCATGCTTCTTGGCATATTTGTAATATTTAATACACTGTTGGATATCCAACCGATATCAACAAATTGAGTCGGGCATACAAGTCTCATCGCTGCGAATGTGATAGTTGGATATCATATGATCTGTTCGATGCTGCCGCAGCCTAGGCTGAACACGAAAGGCAGACTAAAAAGCGAAAGCGCTCTACTAAACAGATTATTTTTGAAGAAGGCACATCTGCATCTGAAGCCCGAATTCTCATAGAGCGCCGAAATCATGCAGATGAAGCCATACAGGTATATAGGGTTCTGCCTACTGAATCGTCTCCTAGGCGCGCCCCATCTAAATATTCTGGCTATGGTGTAGAGGGCCATAAGATCACGCACTGCCCGAATCGATAGAACTACAAATTTTTATATAGGAACCTGGATTCATGGTGTTTTGACCAATTTTATTTTTTATATGGGAGTAGGGGTGGCCGCTCGTTTACTGATTTCGTTAGCGGCCGGTGATTTGTAATGGAGGCAAAATTAATCCGGAGAGACATCACGTGCCGACGAAGACGGAGAAATAGATGTGGCGGAAGGCTGGGGTGAAGTTTGGACATCAATTTGACAGTTGCTGGGCTCTGTATCCGTACCGTAACCCGACGAATAGACTTCTGGAACAGCAGATTCAGCGGTGGCCTCGTCCAATAATTCATTATAGGTCGTTTTCAAGAATATGAAAGAGTAAGAGTATCCTATCAATGGGGAAATGCAGTGACAATCCAAGCATACCTTTCTGACTGGCGGAATAGAGGCGCGAATCCGTTCTTAGAAGGACTTCAACTCCCACTCCACATTGCAATACGCGATAATCATGCCGAGGCTGCTGTAACGTTGATCGATCAAGGAGTACCGTTAAGTCAACATATGTTTCTCCATGCGACACGGCTCAAGTCTTATGTGATTCTTAAAGCATTCATCCATAAAGGTTGGGATATCAACGCATGCCTCGATTACTGGACACCTCCAGCTCTTGCGTAAGGCTTGATCAGATTTCAACATAACAAAATTTCTGACGTATGGCAGCTTTGCTTTGGATGACGAGACTAGTGTGAATTGGTTTTTGGAGAATGGCGCTAACCCTGATGCGCAATGCGACAGTGGCTGTACATCATTGTCAATGGCAGTCAAAGTGGCACCAATTGAGACCATCAAACTCCTACTAAGCCGTGGTGGCACTATTAAACATGGCTGGTTGCTGCACTACGTTGCGATGCGAGAGTTGGCGGATTGCCTTGAGGTTCTGGATCATCTCCTTGGGCGGGGTCTTCTTGTGAACAACGTGATGTACAAAGCCTTAGGCACTGGTACAGGATCAGCCTTACATTTCGCCGCTGGAAGGGGACAGTTAGATATAGTGAGGCGGCTTGTTGAAAAGGGTGCTGATACACTGGTTAGGGATCCAACTGGACAACTGGCGATCCACTGGGCACAAAACCGTGATTACGAATCAGTTGTTGACTTTCTTCGACCACTCTCCGGATTTGGTTAACATCTGATAGTATCGCTAATGGTCAACAACCAACGTAAAGTTCTAACGCCGGTAGGCATTCAAACATTGAAGCTTCCATAAGGGGGTACTGCACACCAGCCAACCCAGAACTGATCGTGTAGCCAGATGTATTATTGTCGCATACCCGTATATCCATGTTTCTCACTGACCATTTCGGGTGTGCCTCGATATGATTCTTCTTATCGATACTTGCCAAGAGTCCGTAAGTATCTCGAATCTCTTGAGGCTCCATCTCCCAGCTTTGCCCGAACGCTATGGATAATATTTTCTGATTGTCCTGCTCCAGTGCCCTTTAGTACGGGGTTGGTTTCACATTACGCATCCATCTTCTATTGGATGACAGCTGACGCCCCGCTTCAGCGCTTCAGCGCTTGGGCCACAGATGGCCAACGAATTACTCTGAAAATGCTCTGTTTCTAAGACATTATATTGGGAAAATGTAGATCACTTTGCATCAGTTCACTGTATCACCAGCCAGCTTCCCGTCCTTACCGTTTAACAGAAAGCTGAACCGACTCTTATTTCATCGAAAAGGAGGATGCATGTTTGTTTGAACGAATACGATGTAGTTTAGTCCTCGAGATTAAGAATATGTTGGCCTCCAAAAGCTGCTAGCCTCTGGAAGGAATCCTTCAGTGAGCACAATCTCGAGGTATAGGCGTATACATGAGTTAGACACTAAGTATAACCAATCATAAATCGTTACCTGGGAATTACATTCCTGAGTATACCCAACATGGGAATCAGCTCATTCCAGGACCAATTATCCCAAGTCGGTGAGACTCCTAGCTCAGAAACGGCAAACCTGAGACCCAGAGGGACATATGCCGCTAGCCATACGGCTGATCTAGCTGGAAGCCCCAGTGAAAGATCGGACCGGGGCTTTAAGCCGAAATCAGCCATAGGCTCGTGGTCTGATCGCCTAGAAGGTCGGAGGGGGTGGAGCAGAGGCCCAATGTGGTAGGCCCAGATACCGATGACCTGTGCAGTAAGATCGAGTGCGAAGGCCTAGTGGGGGGCTAGCACCAGAAGCGCCAGACCCTGTGCTTCGGACCGACTTCATTATAGGGCACCGGTCGTACGACCACCATGGACGGAGGACCGCCAACTGGTGTCCATGGCGGCTGCCAGGCCCAGACAGTCGTCTGCCTTTATGTTTGCGGCCCTTCTCGTCTTCCGACCGCCCAATGTAACTAAAGGAGGAAGATCCTTGGCCTCACAGTTCCACGTCGCGTGCGATCGACCTCATCGTGTCTTCGTCCATCGCAAGCTCCCCCCCGAAGTGCATAAAGATGGTATTGGTGTCATCCTCAATGGCCGCCTTGAAGCATTGTGCGGGCGTGAGCAGCCGCAGATTCTTATCGTAGAACGTTGCCTGCCGGTTTCTCGCCTCCTTTCTCGCCACCCGTTCTACCTGCGATGGATCGGACCGATCAACGACTACCTCATGCGCCGTCTTCCAACGCCCGTCGTCTTCTCGGACCCGGAACACGATCGTCACGGGCTGAGTTGCCTCTGCCTGATGTGGCCGCACATCCTGCGCCCGCCGAGCGACGATCCGAGGCGTGAGTTTTTTGCTGTTGCGTCGCTCGCTCACACTCGAGGTGGGTGCGCTGGTCGCCGTCGGAGCTGGATCCTCCGGCGTTCGAACGGGATCGGCCAACGCAGTGCCGGCGTTGGCTTTCACCCGCTTTCCAGGTTAGTCCTGCCCACGTGCTGGGTCATCACTGCCAACAGCCCGAAGTGGTGCTATAGACGCGACAAGCTGCCGGGTCACCACGAGGTCCCTCATCCGGACGGTGAAACTACCATCGTCAATCGCAGCGCGAATGCACTCATCGACTGCAACTTTGCGGAGTTGGCCATCGTAGAAACGCGCATTCCGGTTGGGGTCCCGTGCATATCCGTCGGCGAGAATCTGCGCCTCGGCAAGGTGATCAGGACTCACCGACACCACATCCGTAGTGCTCCATTGACTTCGCTCGTAGACCTGGAAGGTTATCGTGACCCGCCGCTGGGTCTCTTCCATCTCTTGGGAATCCGCTTCTTCCAACGAATGCGGAGTGTCAAACAGGGAATCCTCCTCTTCCTGTCTGTCAATCGCTTCGCGTTGAGCCTGTTCCGGATCGGGTGTATTGGCTGGGTATCGTTCGGTGTCCAGTGGAGAGGGGCCCGCGTCAGCAGCACCAGTCAAATTTTTATCCCCATCATCACTATTCCATAACTCATCTGCGATGGCGGCATCCCGAGTTCCTGCCCGACTGAGATCTTGATGCGTCGGTCGGTTCTTCGCCCGCAGTTTCCGCACGCCAGCTGATTTGCGTGGTTTCGGACTGGTTCTCAGGCGCGGACGGGGAGACCGTGGGACATTCTCATCGTCCCGTGGACTACCACGCGAGCTCTCCATCGCACTGGGCACGGGAGGGTCAGTACGTGGCGGAGCAGCTCCAGCCCCCGGTTCCGGATGTCCCTGCGTTGGATGATTGGCAAGGGGTACACTTTTATCCTCCAGCTGGCTTCCCTCGTCCCGCAATAGTGTAATCAGATCCGGCAAGTCAAGGGGAAGCTCAGTCACGGGTCGGGGGATAGCCCCAGGTGTTTGTAGCTGATCAAGAGCATCTGCGCGCTCCCGGGCGACTAGATCTTCTTGGGATTCTCCACCTGCTCCAGTGATGAGCTCCGTTCCGGGCGGAATTTGCTCTCCGACTGTTCCTTGCGGAGCTTCAGCTGGTAATGTTCCTCCAGGAATACGCTCCGGGCCATCGGCTCGTCGACCGACAGCGTTACTTCCGGCTCAGTGTGCTCTGCTATGGGTTGCAACGGACCGAATTCGGGCCGTTGCTCCGCGCTTGGCTCCGAGTTGGTCATAGCACCCTGTGCGACCGACTGGCCTCGAGCGGCAAGCGATCGTTTTGTCACATTGCGGTTGCCTTTCTGTGTAGCATCATATGGTTTCCATGTCGTATCCTTACGAGCTGTGGGGATTGTTGGTGACTGAACAGTTGACTGGCGTGATAATGTAATTGGTATTCCAGCACGATCTTCCACCGACTCGGATGGGGTCAGTGCGGACGAACCCATGTCCATGGCCCCGTGCACTGCATCTGCTCCCTCGTCTGGCACGCTGGACATATCCGTATCGCGTGGCGCCCCTGAAGTCAAAGAAGCCACAGTGCCTGTGCCCTCCACCCCCGGACTCCCACCCTCTGATCGGTTACCTAGGTCATCTTCATCGATCTCCATATCATCCGGTTCCTCACTGCCAGAATCCATTCCTCTGCTACCTTCCGGCTGTTGTTCGACAATCTGCCGTCGAATCTGATCTCCTGCGGCAGACCTTTCGCAATCCATATCCATGACCTCAGAGATAGTAGACGCTGCTCTTATGGAACTTGGTATGGAAGGCTCTTGGGGAAGAGGCGGGCCGTGCTCCACCGCCGGTTGTCTTTCTTGGTGTCGATGCCATCGATCTCCTTGCCTCTGATGTTGTTCTTCAGGGGTTTCCGAACGATCTTGACGGCCATGGAATGACGCCTCATCAGGGCTGTTTATCGACATATTGTCGTATGCCGGTTCCGACTCTGATCTCGGAACATCGCTGGGGATAAACAATGGTGAAGGAGGCTCGCTGGACGATGGATGCCCCGGAGAAGCACGTGGGGAGGTTGTTGGGGAGGGCTTGCTAAGAAAGGCGTAGTAAACGCTTCGTCTCACCTCCAGCGATGAGAGGTTTCTTTGCGACACCGTTGCCGAGTATAGAGTGTCAAAGAAGATATGCGGACGGTCTAGTTGCTGGGTTTATTCCTGAGGCACTCCACAGCGCTCCTGTAGCTGAATTGCCCGTCCAGTAATATACACCACCGGTGCGGCCTCGTTTGGGATAGCGAGCGCAAAATAACCAGCAATCTGCTTAACAAGAGACTTGAAAGTCTTATGGTCATAGTAGTAGTGATCCGGCTTCCGTGCTTTGAGCAGGGCAGCCCGGGCAATCTGGTGGTCAGGTGATTGTCGTAGGATCGCCCTAATTGGTGGAGTACGAAATCCTAGCTGCTTGGTAAGGGTGGCCATTCTATGAATCACGCTCTCGTCCGCCGTCGCTTGTGCCTTTGCCCGCGTGGGATTAGCCTTTGGGCCGCGCTGAAGATCCTTGGCCATGTCCACACGCCCTGGGCGCAAGAGAGCGGGATCCAGCCGCTCGGGGTGGTTGGTGGTCATGATCAAAACGCGGTTCTCTTGCGCTGCTACGCCGTCAGTAGCGTTCAAGATGGCAGAAAAGGTGACACTCCCAGGTGACCACTGGAAACGGTCGAGTCCATTGTGATCTGGCTTTCCGCTCGGGGGGCTATCGCTGCTGCGCTTCTTGATGCCGGCTTCGTCGATGTCTTCCAGGAGAACAATGCAATGTTTTGGTAGGTCCCGGAACAAAGTAGCCAAGACGGTCTCATCAAGGCCAACTGCACTCAGGCTGAGCGCGTATATATCCAAATACGAAAAGCTGGCAAGTGCTAGTGACAGGCTTGACTTGCCAGTACCCGGCGGACCGAAAATGAGATAGCCTCGTCGATACGGGATCCCGTGGGACTCGTACCAGCTCTTGGCCCTGGGGTCTAGAAATTCCAGGAGATCTTCAACAACACACCTCTTCTTATCTTGATCCAAGGCTACAGTCGATAAGAATCGGGGCTCTTTATATACCACTTGCATCCATTGGAAACTGGACCCCACCTTGAACCCCTCGTACACAGCGACTTGTTTGGGATCTCCGTTAACAGGAGTCTTGTGAATCTCATTCATGAGATCATCGAGAACGTGTCTTTTCCACGGCACTGCATAAAAATGAAGTCTCTCCATATTCGCAAACCAGGGGCTCCCTGTTTGCTTATACGGCTGACGATACAATGCAACCCAAGAGCCTTTGTACGTGAAAAAATGAATTTTATCCTGCGAAGGTGTATACCGGAGTGTACCGAGATGATGATGACATTTTCTTTTGAGCCAAAACTCCCTTGGGCTTTGACTAAATAATCGGTTATCCGTGGGAACGTCTTTCTCATCATTGGCCTTGCCATCGTCGCCATCCCATGGCGTGGACAGACTTGTCCTTGTACCTGCTACCAGCTGACGGGTCCGATTCAAAGCTGGCTGGAGGGATATCCAGCGCATGGCGCTCGGATACTATTTGTTATGGCTCCATATCTCAGTCGGCGTTGCAAAATATAGGAAGAGAAAAATAATCCGGTTGCAACATGCTGGGAGAGCGAAGGACAAAAAGGCCAGGGCTGCTGCAAGATACGTAGGTGAGATGAGATATCAATATTGAAAAAGAGAGAAACCAAATGAGAAAAGAAACCAAAGCCCGGAATCAGATCCTCGATCATTGATGGCAGCATGCCAGAGGGCAGACTCGTGGAGTTGATGCCGAAAGCCATTTGAACTTGAATTTGATGGATTTAGTACTTGTCCTTGGGGGAAAGCTCTAGTCCTCTTTATGCAATCTACTCTGGGTCAAACAGCCGCACTGCGTTCGGTGATACGAGGCACGCCCAGTGCACGTGTCGGAGACAGTCCGGCGAAGAAATTTCCTGATCTAGGAATCTGACTGCGCGGTCTTTTGCTGGTGTGGCGTTATTGGGTGGGGAGAAAAAAGACAGAAAGTACAAAAAGGGAAGGAGTCCGTGCCGCGCTCCCAGCTGCAACAGAATACTCTCAGGTGGGTACTAGTGCATCGATAGCTGATTATGGCTCCATGAGACTATCCGAGGTATGTTCTAAACTAGTGATGAGGGAATTTCTTGAGAATTTGAGTTTGGTTATGTCTTCATGCAATTTTCCATGTCTTGCAGCTGTAGCCGACTCGTGAAAAGGAGAACGGATCAACTCTGCCTATCCAAAGAACATATTGTTGACTCTACCGTTTTACATTTAACTTTCAAAACACCAAAATACGTCCAAACTGGGTCCAGCTAATTGTTAGTCTACGCAAGCAGACAGTTCCTTTATGGTACGATTGTAATATCAGTAATGCAGGGATTGTCGTTTCTTAGGTCGGATAAAAGGGGCTTATTCTTGGTCGACAGATGCCTCAATACATACTCTGCCCATGGCTTTTCGATAATTGGATTAGCTACATCCGCCTACCCGAATTTTTTATTCCGTCTTTCCCACTCATTTGCCCTTCCAGGCAGTCACACTGAGAGTGGGAGTTTTCTGTTTTCGTGTTGCTCTCTCCGCATCCCTTCATCGTGCCATTCGGGCTTGCATTGCTATCATTTTGCGTGTGCCTTGAAATCCTCTAGTTCTAAGGCAACTTGGCTGTTCAAGGGTTGCCACAGAACTCGGTTCAACTCCGTCTTGCACCTCCGCTTGTCACACCGGTGACTGCCAGGCAATTTGTCTACGATACTGTCAATTGAAATTTTCCAGGGTAAAAACAAGCATATGGTAAGAAGAGTGGATCTTACCTATTCTGACTCCAGAGTTCGAGAGCATGGCAGCTGAATATTCCACACATAGAAAGAATACAATATATAATGCAAAAACAGAAAATGAAGGAAATGGTAATCACGTCCCACATCGTGCGAAAAGGCCTGTGAGATAGGTTGTGGTAATGAGGATCGTTTGGGGTCTCCTGATTGAGATGGTGCTCTCACAGAGTTACAGGAATCTCTATTCTGCCCAAGTATTCGCCTGGTAAGACCGAGCTCATGGCGATCAACGAGGCTATGTTTTGGGAGGAACACATGTGTCTTTTGCCTTTGCAGAGTAAATAAACAGGAAAAAAAAATAGTTGGTAGTGTATCGGCCTTATACGTATTGATTCGGGGATAGGTGCGTTTCCGAGTATGTTGGTTGTGTCCATGCGATAACTTTATCTCTATAACCTACTCGTATCTGAATGGTCCGTGAATGCTGTATCCTGTTTGCTTCATATGGTGCTTAAAATGCTGATTATGTCTTACCTGGAGAGAAAGCTCAACACACTTAAAAAGGTCATTGTACAAAGAAGTAAAACAATATTATTCGAACTGTCGACCAAGCTTGTTGATAAAAATCACTATATTGGAACATTCACTCTTCCGTGGACGTACAAACAAACAACCCCCACCCCCTCCCAGCACAAAGTTTCTCTCAAGCCGCTTACACCGCACGTCGAGTAAACGGGTTTGGCTCAACTGGTCATACGAGCATTACATTCAGCAAAACTATCTGAGTTGGCTGCCAGACTACCTTATCTGCCGGGTGTATTCTCATGATAACATATCACCCGTGATTGTTGTTAGACAGTCTATCGGACGAAAAATAATAGACCAAATTCATACTCAAGAGTGCTTAACAGCCTGACAAACTTGGCACCGAAATGTTCCAATGTTTCTTCCCGCGCGTGTCGGTGGTTGTATCGTTCCCAGAGCATCTTGCACAGCTGCTCGCAATCGTATGTTGGTGGCGATAAGAATATCAGGAGCTCTCGAGATGGTGGCGGTGCCTTTGGGCCATTTAAGGATCCATCAAAGTGCCAAGTAAGGAGAGCCAACTTAAGAAGATCGTTGTAGCTGAGTATTTCTGTCAAAGTCTCGGCGTAGCTATGGAGCAGTTCGTTGCCTGCTAAGCGATCTACCCATTCCTGCTTATACCCGCTTTTCTTGAGAGCCGGGCAAGTATCTAAGAGATTCACGGCATCACGACTGAGCGTATACCGTAGGCAGTTGCAGTCATCCGCCAAGATGCTTAAGCACCGTACTTGCAATGCCTCCACTGCTGTCTGGGCTGGAAGGCGGAGAATGGATTCGGGCAGGGGAGCAGCGTTGCAGAGAATGGACTCAGACGTGGGAACAACGTTGCGAGCCTTTGATGTATAACACTTTAGTGAGGATCATAAACAATCGTGGTTAGGAAACAAACCATGATTTTCATCAACTGTCCGGATGGCTAAGAACAATTCAGAGTGCGATCTCGTTGATAACTTGGTGTCAAAGAATACTCTCATATTTCCCATAGCCTACAACATCGCATAGTTCTTAAGATCAGTCCTTCGTTCGCGTGCAACCCTGGCATGGGAATCAAAGGAATGAAATCCTTGTTAGTCTTACCTACATAGTACATACTTCCGTGTTTGCGGAGACTCCCTGGGCTCTCCATTCGGCCCCACTTTGCACATTTTTTGCTGTATTGAAAACCTAGGTATTGGAGTATGATGCAAAGTTGGCTTCTAGATCACAATCGCTGGTTGCCTCGCATCTTCTAGCTGCATATCATTGAACAGTGGTCGGACACGCGCTTAGTTTGGGATAGGTACCACAGACTAGTGATCATTGACTAGAGACAGACGCAGGGAATGAGCTGGTTTACGAGTCAGGCGAAATCCTCTTTCGTTGTAGACCTGCACAGTCCGCCAAAACTAATTGGTTGGAACAGAACCTCGCTAGTTGTCTGATCCCTTTGGGGGAAGGGAAGATAAATAAATATTGGCTGGTTATACCACAAATAAATATGCGGTTGGTCCCACATGTTACACGTAGACCAATGTAGTAGAGTGGTAGGGCGGCCAATTGCCAGTTTCCATTTTTTGGGCCCACTCTACCACGAATTTCTAATGAAGTCACCTGATCACAATATTTGGTCCGTGAAAGCAAACATGGTCCGTCCCAATACGCGCAAATGCGGGGTTGGTTATATTTGCGTCATTGTTCGACAAATCTAATATTTCCTTTTCTCGATCATATAACCTTCGCTTGGTATTCTGCTTGAATCCTATATCCCAAAATGAAAAGTTTCTTTAAAAGATGTCTCAAGGACAGGTTGCGAGAAATATATATCCTCTTCGAACACAGTCGGTGACCATAGGAAAGAATGATTGTCAAAGGCTGGTAGGATACTTGGATGTTTAGCCATCGTATAGACATCAGTAATTTGTTCAGTTTATCGCTGATATATTGTATCCCTAGGGTCGCGCAGATAAACCCGAACAAGGTGTTATATACAACTGTATGTGTATTCCATGACCTGAACGATATTTGCCATACCAAAGCGCTAAATCTACCCCACATGGCCAACATAACTATCGTACTATACTGGAGCAGCTGTTGAAAGTTATACGAGAATGCAGTCCTGCAGCTTTGGAACACATTATCGATATCATCCGTGAAAGAGCAACTTACGAAGAAATCAAGGAGACATGCTCACAGTATTGCCATGAGAACACGGAACAGCTATATCCAGAGGGCACCTACAACAATAATTATAACCGGGTGCGGGTCAGAAGCCTACTCTAGCTATCTCGTGTCACTAATAACTCGAATTGTATATGCTGTTCTAAAGATTACTCTATTGTTTACCTGTAACGAGTGATGAAACCGCGATATTCGAGGAATTCTAGAGAATTACTGCTCCCTCTAGAACTCCAGTAAAACTTCAGCATTGTGTCACTATGCTCCAATCTTTGCTTTTAATATTTTTGCCGATGGTGACATTCCAGAGAATAGTAAAATTGGGGATACTCCTTAATGCCGCCTATAGTCCGATTTTTGTAATTCTTGGGGCTAGAATATGGCTCAAGTATACAGTCTTTACTGAAGCCGTACTGTACTCTAGGTAAATTCGCATTGTTCCAGCATTTTTCCGATTCTGCCTACTTACACCTGCGATATTAATGGGCAATATTATAATCTTAGCTTTTTTACTGTTCTTTTGCTCTATTATATATATCTGAAGTTTAAATCAGCCCTAATTAATAGAATAGATTTTCGCTCGATAGATCTTGACTATTTATATCTTGATTGAGCTGTAAAAGAAAGATCTCTCCACTATCTAAATATACGTTTGAAGTTGTGCGCTTCAAGAAGTTTACTTGGTAATATTAGTATATATCGGGTAAGACTTTTCGCTCCCTAATTTTAACATAACTAGATATATTATTTATTGCTATGCTTTGACTGTATCTTTACATAAGATCTCTACTTTGGAAGGTTTTCCAGTATCCTTGTGGTGTGAGGATACAAAAGGGTGAAATTCAATATGGGGGCCGACCTTTACGAGGCCTACGTCTTGACTATAAGCATTTGAAGGGTTTGGACATTTGACACCGTGGCTTTCAGTAGCGGACATCGAAAGCTCCAGCTTCTCGGCAATAGAAAGCGAAACATGTTATTCTAAAGTGGGGCAAAATCTGCTACGATACAAGGCTTCAGAATTAGGAACAGAAACTTTTGGAACACTCCTTGCTTTATACGTCTGTTTCGTTACTCTTGGCGTGTCAGCTAGTGTCAGCCTCTGCGTGAGGGAAGCGGCTATGCTATTTCTCGAAATACTGCCAGCTAATCTAAGCCGCATTGGTTTGCAATTTGATTTACTATAATGATTAATTTTAGAATATTTTGTATTTTTATATGATTCTGTCTTCTAAATTTGGCTCTCAGGAAACAAGTAAATGATAATCAGTAACAATGACGAAAGTCACAAGAGCCCCAATCCTTCTAGTGCACCGACATGGTCGTGGCTTTCCGTGGAGGGACTCATCAGCACTTGGGGGAGAAACTTTCTATCGAATATCAAAATGGTGGACATCGAATATACATTAGCTGGTAATAACTTTTATAGGCCTTACAACACAGCAAAGCTTGAACTAGAGGGCCAGATAATTGAAGTCATGATATATGCTATGGCCTCCCAGCTATACATGGCCCGGTTATACCAGAGTATGGAAAAAGCAGATTTCCTACCTGACACCAACCCTTCACAATATCTCCAAGCCAGCTTACCCAGACGGAGTTTTACACCTTAAAGTATAGCAGATCCTAGCCAGTATCGTGGAATTGTCTGATCCTGACAGTAACTGCCGGAGGAAAGGGATTTTGGAGGCTTGGAATAGCCAGGGTTGGCTTAGTTGGTTCACGAATGCTTCCCTCTATGTTACTGTTCAGAGAGTACTTCTTTAGCATCCTTTATTCTAATTTTATATATCTACTATTTAATAAGTGTCTGCAATTTTTATCTTGACTATTCGAATATATTTTACTATACTGTGTATTAGAAGACCTGTCTATAGTATCCATATAGAGAGAATTGTAGATAAACAGTCATTTAACTCTCCATTATATAATTAAGCGAGGCAAGATATTACGGAGGTCTGGGGAAGCTTGAGAAGAGATATGAAATAGTCCTCTGAGAAGAAGACTCTTCAGCTGAAGCTGAGGAAGTATGGGAAGCAGTCTTGGACGGAGATCATAAGGTTATTCTCACAGGAATATCGTGGGAGAAGTCTAGGCCTTTCAATACCTGGTCATCTTATCTGAGTTGTGCCCAGACTTGTCGTTTCCTAAACCACCCTTAACACATTGGATAATGGAGGTGGACACAGCATAAGGTACAACTGGCAGCTCTGCAATTGTAATAGTACCCAAAATCGAGGGTCCGGTACAATCAGCCATCAATGAGCCAACGTTACTGAGATATCCGCATTCAGGGCCTCAACGAAAGAGTTCATCCCCGTCATACTATGGCAAAGTTTGGGGCTGGAATGCTGGACCCATTGTACGCTCCCTGACAATCACGCGGGGAACAATCCCCAGTGGGACCCGTTCTTCATCATAGAGTTCGTGTCGATGGCTTAGGAGAACGTTCTTCAGATGACATTTGAGCGGGGACGGACAATATTCCCGCTGGTGCGTACTAGAACTTTCCTCCGCAAAAGCCAACGCTTGGCCATGCCAAGCCAGTCTTGGCTGCGGGCGACTTCACTGCCAAGGCTGGCCAACCGTGGACATCAGAGAACCAGTGGATAGCACACCTGGCGGAGGAGCCTAGAACAACCGCATTGTAGTCATGACTTAATCCCCATTACTAGATTTAACCGGTTCCATAGCTGAATCTCGTAAAAGATACAGCACCTGAGGTAGCACTCACAGGCCTTCTTTTGTACAGCCCCCTTCCGTTTCTCTACAGGATGCTCTTAGGTAAGAACTACTCACCCCACAACCGTTAAGCCTCACGGGTGGCAACATGCTGTGGTCTGTGCGGACCTAGGAATCCGGATATTCCGTACCCAAGATAATCCCAACCCTGGGACGTGCTACTATATCTGGTGCTGTTCAGTCAAATGCGGGCCAGTTTCAAGAAGCTAGGCCCAATGACCTGATATGAAAACAAGCCACATATTGGCGTTGGACGCAAACATTGCAGCCAGCTGAATCAAGTCTAACCCATGAAGCAGGGTCCAGATAAACTCAGATCTCGGGGTCCAGTCAGCGGTGTATCATACTCTAATCCCGCTGCTGTGTATTGGAGATCTGGCAGCTCGATTCTAGACGAGCCAATATGAAACCGCGGTATTTCAGTATCCACCCAGCATATGTCTCAGTTATGGTTCCAGGGGCGTCATGTTCACTAAGGAACGAATAGAGATTGACATTCCTTGTCATGAGATTCGGAGTCCAGCAGCTGGATCTTGTCTCGACCGGCCTGGCCAGCTTACAATAGATTCCTTCTTGTGTCCATGCACAATCCCTCAGTACACAGACACATATAAAAGCAGTGATACACTCACAATATCTCGACTGTAGAACAACATCAACCATAGTTAGTTCACAGACAGGAAATCAAGCATTCTTGACATTCAACATGAAGTCCCCAATCTATCTTCTCACTGCTCTTCTTCCCCTCACTATATCTCTCGTCAATGCTGCTCCATCTGCGGCGCCCGAAGACATTGAGGATTCTGGTCTTGAGGAGCGGGACACTTGCAGGGTCGAACGCAGATTCGACTACTTCAAGTATCCGTGTCAGTCGAGTGATAGAACTGGCAGCGCCAACAGAGGCGACGAGGTTAATTTCGACTGCAAGTACAGGTATGCTCAGAAAAAAAAAAAAAAAAAAAGGGAAATATTTATTTGTACTTACACGGCTGCAGAAACTGGTACAAGACTCGCAGGGGTTGGGTCAGAGAAGACGACAAGCCTCGTCGTTGCCGTACGGTGACTCCTCATACTACCTATACTAGGCATGATACTGACATTTTGTAGGCGGACCTCGTCCCAACAGTTGCAACTAGAGCCATGCGGCTCCTCAGGCTCCAGAAACCGAGGGAGGAAGAACCCAATTTATTGGCTTTTGGAAGGGGAATTGCAAGAAATTGGAGGTATTCGAGGCAGTTCCATTACTCATTTACTATGTCGTGAATTCTCTTTTTGGCTTCTTTATAATTGATTGATTTTGTTGTTTCCTTGTCCATAATTAATGAAAAGTGAAATAACCAGGAACTAGCAATAGGCTCAATGTGATTGTTTTCATATACTTTTCTTGAGTCAAGCCACTGAATGATCTGCATGATAACCTTGGTATCTGACAGTGATATTCTATTTTAAATTTCTGGTTAGCTTGGCTATCAACATGAAACTCCGGGGCATGTCTAGATTGAGAGCTGCTAATTCTCATTAGAATTATAGAACTTTTCGAGACTTCTGTGAGACCGAATGTTCATACGATTGTAACGGCCGCCCCATCAGCTTGGACTTATTAAAGGTGTTTCTTCTTCGTCTTCAGCATGTCTTTAGTCTTTAATGTCTACTTAAGCTCTCCCTCCTTCTCCTCATCTACACGGCAGCCGCCCTGAGATAAATGACCACTAAGCAATGGGGAAGGCTTCAATGGCGATCTGTTGCGTGGTTTGGTAGAACCGCTGAGTACTGTCGAATTCCTGTTTATCCCCGGATATACTCGCTAGGGGCCGGCCCTTTGTCTTCTTAGCTTTCGTGGACGGTATGAAGGATTGCGAGCTGACTTGCGCTTGCGTCCACGGGAATTGGTATAATGTTCTCTTGCATTGTTCCAGAAATGGTTTGCGCTGCCTGCGGGGCTTTTCCGCACAGCTGCTATATAATTGTGTGGAACTAACTACTATGATCAGCCCAAAATACCTTTATCGTCATGGATTCTAGCATACCTTTGGTATACGGTCAAGATCAATGTTGCGTGGGAAGCTATCATACCGACGAACTCACTATGAAGCATGGCTAGCGTCTGCTTGACACTGGAAGGGTGGTCAAATTTTTCCAGCTCTTGAATGCTAATGCTATTAGACGCCATGATGAGAATGCTTCGGGACAGCTGTTACCGACTGGGCCAGAGGTAAAGATGATTGGGAAGTAAGGAATGGCAGCAATCAAGGTTTCTTTAATAGCCGAGGTGGCGTCAGGCTTCTTAGTATCCCAGGATAGCGAAAATCAAGCTAGCACCAGGCTTTCCAATATCTTAGCATCCAAATATCCTAGGAAACCGAAGAGCGGGCTATCATCTTTACGCGGCCGGCTTGGGTCCACACATTCATTCGTAACCGGATGTATCCCTCTATCTGGTCTGGGATTACGATGTTCAACTTGGAGCGAACGCAAAGATTTGACCAACTTGCTTGTTGGCGGATGAATCGCTGGCTGGGTCTCAACACCTAAGTGTGGTCAGACGTCACTGTAGGCTGACTTTATACAATAGATGAGCTAAGAATGCTCGTGACAATTGGCCTTCGCAGTGTACTATTGCGTAGCCCGAATATGACGGGCCCTATCTTCGTGGCCTAGAAAAAGCAGACGCTTCCAAGCAAGGTTAGCGTCAGGATGCTATTCTGGTATTCTGTTTCACCCTCTTTTGTGCCTACCTGTCCAAGGCTACGTGAAGTCTTGGAGATAATCTCGAGTGTGAACTATCCTTTATCTTTAATTGGCCCAACTGACAGTCGTTGCTGGGGTGTTGGGACGGAGGTATTGGTCGCTGTTGCCATGACCTCACTTGACTGCGGCAAGGATTCCCTTTGGACTTCCAGGTCACTGCCTCTCGCAAGACCATCCACGCTTGACCTCAAATGCCGAGGAATAAGTCTCCCATGATCGCGAGCGATGACTGGTCGAGGCGTTTCCAACGAACCATGTCTCCTCATTTTGAGAAATATGGTGGCTTGTATGACTTCATATTCATAATGATGGATGCCTTGCGGTGGGAGGAATGGTACTGGAGTATCACAAGGTGGATCAAGACCAAATACTCGACCAGTCACTTTAACGGACATCGACCTGCTGCGAGAGCAAGGTTTCGAAAAGCTCTATTCTTAGGCCCCATCTAGGCGTTCTTCCGAGTCAGTATCACCAGGTCACCTGCGCCTTATCCTTGCTAGTCTACTGTAATGGCTTCAGCCATTACGAATAAGATCGTCCAATATCAACATAATGCAACACCCGCTGCATCGCCCACCAACACAGCGAAACACCATCCAACGAGTCACTGCCTTGGCATATATATCTGTGGGATACAGAGGTTGACCTGCTGTGATCATGTGTCACGCTGGCCTGGGACGAAAAACCGAAAAGGCATATAAGGGCATTCATTCCCCCCGACAATCCTTCATTCTGTAACTAAACTGTCATTTCTACTTCCACACCTACCTTTATATCCTGCACTTAGCCTCCTATACTAGCTTGGTCTCGTATCTCCCCACTGACGACGTCCACAGAAAGATATCGACACTCTGAGAACGACTGTTGCATCTCTATAGAAAGACCGCAGGACTTTGCCATGTTGGGTTCCGCGAGTAATCCTATCCTCATTAATATCGAGGAAAGCAGTGCCAAATCCCTTTCTCCTGATGACACCGACGGCGACACCATCCCGGAAACTCCCAGCTATCGCTCGCAAAGTCATATCTGTAACGGCCAGGAGGACGATCAGCAGACGCACCATTTCAACAATGGCATCGTCTCAATGGCTCCGGGTAGCCACAAGGGCCACAGCGTGACTATACACGGTCTAGTACATGAAGGTGTAGCTGAAGGGTCTCCACACTCTGGCGACATAGCAGCCCAGCCGTCAAACCGGGATGGCTGCACCCCAGCTGTCGTCTCACATGCAACGGTAGCCGAGAGTTCAGTGCGAAATGTTTACACAGGTATGTGGCTCTCTGCTATAAACGGAACAATAAACTTAATGGTTCTAGGGCATACCACCGAGAGTGGTGGGCCGGCGGCGTTACTTGGTGCACATGTGAGCGATGGTTCTAAATGCATGCAAAATACGATGTTCCCCCGGGTCGAACAAGCTAGTAAACGTGCTCGGGTTGACGGTATGTTTCTTTGTACCTATTGGATGGAGGGGCGTTTGCTTAACTTGTACAGCGGACACCCAAACTGCTGACGATCAGCGGCCTAATTCCATGACCATAAATCAATCTGATGATCGGACCGACTCTATAACGGTTATCCTCACACGCAGGTCAGCGCCAGAGGGTCGTTTTACATTCCTTTGCCGCAGTGTAGAGTGGTACTCCCACCATGAGCTTCGACAGTGGGCCCCGGGGCTGCTGGATGAGTATCTTCATCGTACCAGGCTCCATGAACGTGCTAGAGCACACAAGAGGCGAGCTGTTTCTGAAACACCCTTAGTTTTAGAAAAGAGAAAGAGATTTATGGAGATATAGGCCACGACTCGTTATTTATCTTATCTTCTTCGTCAGATCCGGTATTATTGATTGAACACGTTTTTTGTGTAACTTAAATCAAATCTTCATAATTGGTTGCTTATGACGCGTTATTGGAACTAGGCATTTCATTGACCAACACTAAACCGTGAGATCACGTAAAGCATATCACATTGAGCACATCGCCTTCTGCCAGAGCGCACGATGTCGTTCCGCTCATGCGCCTCAATACTAAAATTGAACGTCCCCGACTTTGGCCGCTTTTTGACCGGCCATGGGTCTAGTCGAGAACAGCGGAAGTCGATAATCATAGCACGGTCTTGCTCGACGCTCCACTGAATATTGCCTGGACGAAAGTCCTGGTGTTGAATGATCCGTAAGAGGTTTGTTGATGCTAAAATTGCTCGACGCCTCCCACGAAACGAGCCAAACAAACTAGGACTTCAGGAAAAAGAGTCCCGGCATCGGCCAAATGTTAGTTCCGACTCTGTTCTTGGAACATCGCTGGGGATAAACAATGGTGAAAGAGGCTCGCTGGACGATGGATGCTCCGGAGAAGCACGTGGGGAGGTTGTTGGGGAGGGCTTGCCAAGAAAGGCGTAGTAAACGCTTCGTCTCACCTCCAGCGATGAGAGGTTTCTTTGCGACACCGTTGCCGAGTGTAGAGTGTCAAAGAAGATATGCGGACGGTCTAGTTGCTGGGTTTGCTCCTGAGGCACTCCACAGCGCTCCTTTAGCTGAATTGCCCGTCCAATGATATGCGCCACCGGTGCGGCCTCGTTTGGGATAGCGAGCGCAAAATAACCAGCAATCTGCTCAACAAGAGACTCGAAAGTCTCATGGTCATAGTGGTAGTGCTCCGGCTTCCGTGCTTTGAGCAGGGCAGCCCGGGCAATCTGGTGGTCAGGTGATTGTCGTAGGATCGCCCTAATTGGTGGAGTACGAAATCCTAGCTGCTTGGTAAGGGTGGCCATTCTATGAATCACGCTCTCGTCCGCCGTCGCTCGTGCCTTTGCCCGCGTGGGATTAGCCTTTGGGCCGCGCTGAAGATCCTTGGCCATGTCCGGGTAGTGTCGCATCGCGTACATCCAGATTTGACGATAACCAGAGGATATACGTTCGTCCCTAGATCCAGGCTGTCGTCGGAAAGAAGTCTCCGATGTCTGGATTAGACAAGATCCGTTGGAGCGACGAGATCGAAAGCTATGGACTAGCGCGCTTCGTACGGTCAGCTGTTACTTGTTTAAAACAACCAGCTGTTTCACAGCATTGGCACAGAGTTCCAAGTAGGAAATATCGCGGAAAAAGGTATGAAGGGATGGGATGATGCCGTCGCACATTTCATGGGTCCGGATCTTCTCCCATATTCCCGCATGTTCGGACTGGCTAAAGTTGAAGAAGAACTCCCCGCCGAGGATTTTCCCCTTCACCGTCTTCCGGTCAACTTTAGACGCACGGGGAGCGTAGAGCTGCAGGGTGTCAACGGTGTGGAGGTCAATAAGGGCCATCCGAGTGCGGTCATAGTTGACAAGGGTTGCCCAAAAGTTCTTTACATGTGTCAAGTAGTGAATGAGTTCCTAAGACAATAAGTCAGGGATAGCCTACAGATAGCGACGAGTAGGACCAACTTCATCACACTTTAAAGCAAGGGCTGTGTTTAATAACCCAAGGCTCATCCCATTCCAGAGCCCGGGGATCGCAAGTAACGCGTCAGATGCTGCACAGAGATGTGTGTTATCCGGAGAAGTGAGCTACCTTAGCCGCTTGGCTTTGTTCGGCGATAGTCGAGTCCACCAACGATTTTGAAAGAGCGCGTTCGCCTCATGCTGATACTGGCGCATTTTCCGGTACACTTCTCTATTAGTTGGAGCCTTTTCGTTTGAATATTCATCTATGGGTGCAGTCCTTAGATCAGGGCTTATGTCTACAAGAGAGGATTAGTATAGATTGGGAAATTACGCTTTTGAAATCAGACCATCCAGATATATGTCCACCGTCCACCACCGGTCTGAGGGAGGTAAGGTTCCTCAGCAGCTTTCAATTTATGTTGCCCATGGAGACATTGTACTTGATGCCTACGAAAAAGGAGGCGGGGGTATTGCGGTTGACAAGTTTTAAGTTCTTCGGGGGTCAGTCCTGCGGCACGGCATGCTCTTTCGAGGTGCTGCCTGGAGATAACAGCAGTCACATGATTTCGAATGTCGAGTCGCTGGCACCCATCCTTAGCAAAGATATCACGTAATCGTTCCACATTCTTTTGGTCAATTTCACGGCTTATGAGTGGCTGGAGAGAGATTTGGTTGAGGTCGATCTTGGCGGTGCCTTGGTACTTTAGGAGTCGTTCGACGGTTAATCGCCGTTCGGTATCTGTCAACAAATCCATAGCCTTGAGTTCACAAGTAACTTCGGCCTTTTTTGTCGATACTCGGAGGTGAGGCAGAACTATTTATGTTCAGCTGAGTCGACGTTATGCGGTACTTGCTTGTACCCTTACTGGGTTGTTGCGGGTTGAGCGCTGAAGCGCTGAAGCGCCAATTTCCCCACACATCAGCCGCGTCCCTCTTTGAAAGACCTTTTTATTTTCGATAAAGGAGGCCACCATCCGAAACGGATCCAGGAATATTACACGCCGAGTTGAAAGAGGGCCAGAAGGGTATAAAAGCAGACCAGTCCCCGAGTCCGGGATTAACTGGCATACAACTTCCACTTTCCACATTTGAGAGCTGCTTCTCACATTATCTGAACCTCCATTACGACGACCCCTACCTGTGGATGGCCAAAAGGCTTCGGAAACACATGTCGAACCTCCATAGAAAGGCTGCAGGACTATTCTATGCTGGGTTCGGCGAGTAGGCCCATCCTCATTGATTGTGAGGATGATAGGGCTAATGGACTGGTTAACGCGGATGGTGATACCATCCAGGAAACGCCCAGCCATCGCTCACTGAGCTCTGACTGCTACGACAGCCAGACACAATCGAGTTTAGGACATTCCGGGTTCAGCCGCACCAACTTCTTTGGCTGGAAGGTTTCCATCCTATGGCGAGATGGTGGTGCGGCGATCAACCCGCGGTGAATGCTCCTCAACAGTGTCTTCGCCTGTGGAGGACATGGAGAGCGCCGTACAGAACCCATGCTTCGGTAACCTGAACCGTGCTCTATGGACGAAAAACTTACAAGGCCTAGAGTGTACAACCGAGAGTAGAGGACAAGCGGCGTCTGATGGGGAGCATATCCATGGCGGTCGGACTGTAGCGGTGGCATGGCGTTCCAATCAGCTAAACAAGATAGTACCTGGGCTGAGAGACCGGTATGTTATATCTTCACTGTTAAAATCGTTTTGCTGGCGGAACGAGTACACCAGATACCCTATTCGATTGCCCTCGCTCAATGCCCGTGCAGCCACCAGGCAGCCAAGTCGATTCTGTGACAAGCATCCTTACACACCGGTCAACTCAAGAGGGTGGGTTGGAGTTTCTTTGCCTCAGAATGGAGTGGCATTCCTACTCCTAGTTGAGATGGCGTGCTCCGCAGCTGCTCACTCACTATGTCCATCATGCCAGCTTCCAACATAGTCCCAGAGTACGTAAAGACGGGCCGTTTCGGAACTGACCCTAATGTCAAAGCATCCAAAGTGAGCCAGGGCGCAGTAGGTTAGGTCACCTTGTGTCTCTTCGCATTTCTGTATGGCCAACTCGATTCATCCAACTTGATTTCTTATAAATTTGAATCCAAGCTTTGTGAATGGCAAGTTCATCGGCACATGCAGCTATTGGCCAATACGAAGTCGCTTCCGCCCGTGTACCTCGGCCCCACACGAGTGCTACTCTCGTAACCTCATTCGCTTTTTCATCGGCCGGCTATCCAATTGGGAACGATGAAAGTCAATAATCAACACCCGCTCTAGCTCGGCGTTCCACAGCATGTTATCCGGTCGAAGATCCTGGTATAATACCCCGAGTGAGCGAATCGCCTTCTGTGATCGCGAAACTTCATGCCTGATCGTCTCAACATCTTCCAACTTATGGATGGGTTCACCGCCCCAACCCATCAGGAGCATATGGCGGATCTGGCCAGCCCCGTGCAGGAAGTAGATCATGGCCAGATCTATTGTACCGAGAAAGACCGGGACGGCTCGCCCTTGGGCTCGCCAGAGGATACGATAAATATCCGCCTCTCGCTTGACCTCATTCTATAGATAAGACGTGGTTCCTTTTCCGACGACCGTATACCCATATGCGGTGCACGTGATTTTGAAGAGCGCTCCCGATGCTCCACAGCCTCCCATGGGGGTGCAGTCGACGTCGAGATTTTGGTCCAATTACTGCTTAATCCGCCGAACCAGACCGCTGGCGTCAATCAAGTGTTGGTTGCTGGTGCCACCCTGTCGATGGAGCTCGACATTCAGGCAGCAGACATCCAGCGTGCGTCCTCGCTGCAGGCCCAACAGACATCGCTGGGTACAAAATTGAGCGTTGTGTTGGTACCGACCGTGTTCATTCAGCCGGGTGCCCGTCTGACGGGCTGATCGCTGCGCCGATGGAGATGATGGAGATAACGTAACCTGGCTAAAGCCACGCTTCCGCCCGCCGGGAGCGGAGTCCGTATCCGAGTCTGGAGAATCCTCGCGCGCCATGATATTCGGCGCGCACTGGGCTCCAGACCGGGTCGGTATTCGACGTCGTTGTGTAGGAGATTCCACCGGAGAGGACGACGGGAGGTACTCGGAGACCGTCCGTCCGGAACTCACCAAGGGACTATATTCGGAGCTCGGCGGGTTTTGTCATAATTCTCTTTCCGGGATTTAGAAGCGGGTATGATCGAAACTCGTCTTCCAGACCGGCAGCTGCTTCCGTGCCTTATTTCGCCAGGCCTGGTCGCGGACCGGCGCGCCAAAACACAGCAAACACAGACACAATACCCGCGCAATAGTCGTCAACAACTGATCAAAGCTCTGGTCATCATTCGGATCAATCTCCATATTTGGCTCACACAGGTGGTAGTACAACGTGCCCGGCTCATCGTAAGGGACACGTAACAGAACCAATGCCAATCCGTTCGTCAAATATGGGTACTTGAGACCTTTCTGGATCATGACATGGTACTCTTGAGTTATAGCCAATCCAGTCAGCCAGGCTGCATTATACGACAATTTCGCGGGTTCCTCCGTGGGGATAGAATTGGGCTGGACCACCTCTTCCCAAAAGTTCATCTCTCGCAAGCCGGCGCGCAGGTTCTCGACGGACACTTTATAAGGCGGCTTATACTCGACTGTAGTAAGAAGCGTATTTCTCTCAGTCAACGCGGCAGATACAAAATTGATCTGGTCTAGAACGCCGGTACGTCGAGGATTCAGCCAGTAGGGACGGATCAGCCTCAGTTTGATCGAGGGCGTTTGCATGATTGTCAAACTTGACCCCATCGCCCAAGCCAAATTGGTCTCGAGCAGCAGGGTTCTTGCAAAGTTCTGCGATAATGTCATGAACATAGTTCTCCACACCAAATCGTTCATAGCTTTCCAGATCCTGTTCACTACTTATAGCTCTTTCACCAAACCTTTGCCCCAGATCCTCCAGCACAAGGCGGGGTGAGAATAGTTGCGCGGCGGTCTCCCCTGGAGTCTCCAGATAGGCGCAAGTAGAGCGGTAAACCTCCTGTTGTCTGGCAGCACAATCTTTCCAATGCCGAAGCCGCAACGGACAATATTTCCCGGTCGGCGGGGGTATTTTACCAGTCGTAGAGCGAGACGGGGTTTCAACTCGTAGCTGAAGCGAGAAAAGGGAGTGGCACAGGCGAAGGAGCTCGAGAAAGGTCGTTGGCCGTGTTCGTTCTCGTCCTTGGTCCCGCTCTTCCTCGGCCCTCTTCTGACTCTCTTCAGCTCGCCTTCGTTCTTTCTTTTCTTGTTCCCGCTGCTGTTCTGCCCGCTTTTGATTCTCTCTGCCTTTCTTTTGTCTTCCTCCGCCCTCAGATAAAGCGCCTTCTTTCCTGGCTTCATCTAGATCTTCTGCCCCTGCATTATTTTCTTGGTGACTAAATGATCGGAATCGGACCCGATTTGGCATGATTTTGCGCTTGAGTTTTTTTACACGGGAGACTGCCAGGCATTGTGCCTATGTAAATATCAGCGAATATTATCAAAGAGAGGAAGGGAGCATGTGGTAGTGGGGCTTCTTGGAGACTTGCCTGTCGTATCTTCATGAATTCCGTCGCAGGTCGTAGACACGCTCGGGGAGGATTCCCAAAAATAAGCAAATATAGTAAGCAACACAAATGTTCGCTATAAAGAGAATCGCAGCCAGGCACCACATTATGTGGGCAATATCTTAGGATAGGTTGTGTTTTACGGAGTTGGTGTTGCAAATGCTGCTATAGATTGTTGAGCCCCAAGGATACCCGAGCACTTATAACTCATGTAGCGGAGAACCACTCGTTGGACTTGAGATGTCTCGACTATTCTAAGCGAAGCGAAATACAGGGACATGTATCCCACTGGGGTCATCGTGCTCTAGAATTACCTACATATTCTCCTCCAACAATACAGGACAGTTCGAATTCTCTCGGAGACTAGACCTTTCTAGGCCTATGTTCATCCGAAGTACACCAGTTACTCCACATAATTCAACCTAGACATTAACTCAGACACCCGCACCCCATCATTTGAGACTTCATTGATATAGCCTACTCTATGTAGGTCATGTACAACGAAAAACCTTTATAACGTTAATACACCACGTATTTTAAAATAAAGACACACTTACACCCAGTAAACACATGGACAAACTCCACAAGAACGACCCATCCAACTCGTTATGTGAGGTGGAATAAGTATATAGTCTTTTAATTCCTTCATAGTAATGGAATCAGAAGTGAAGCAGTATCCGATACTGTCCAAAAATGTGGTTGGCGCTGCGATTCTCTGGAGACCAGTTCCCGTAATGGTTATTGTACATTTGTTTGACCCGCTCAATGTTAATGTCCAGTGCTGTTCGCATTGCGCTGTGTTGATCCGCTGTACCTGAACAACAGTAAATTTGTCGTGTATGTTGTCGCTTGCGAGTGTCATGGTAGCTCAATAGAGGGAGTATAAGGAAAGCAGCCTGTAATAAAATGAGAAATAGATATAATAGTCGACTGGAAGTATATATAATGTAGTGTCTATGTAGCATTAAGGTGGCGCAGGGGGTTATCCAAAACACCTAAAAGTTTACGGAGCCATGGCCCAGAGATTGGCAGTATATTACCAAATTAGTGCCATTATGTGACCGCGAAACAAAATAGGACAAGTATTATGTGACTTCGTGTCTCTTGCTGTGGGGTACCATTCCGCTCCCTGTAGCTTCGAAAGATTACTCTATTTAACGCTAGAATAGTGTCCCTATATACAATGATCGACTAAGATGCTAACACCATTCAGAGACTAAAGAAAGTATCCACTTTTGGCTTTCCTTGAGCACAAAACTATATCTCTGAGATTCGTTCTCTATTAGACAAACTTAAAATTAACCTTTACGAACAGTTCTTTACCTCCGCTTAAACCTTCCATAGAAATCATTGCGCAGAGTGTCTGCTGACTGTTTCCTGGCCACGTAGATCATCAGGCTGGGCTTTGAGACTCGTAAGCCTTAGGAGGTTCAGTGTGTTGGGCTTTAGCACTTACAGGATGTTATATCGGAGTGTAAAAGATACTTGTTCTTTGTATACTTTTCGATAAAACCATTTCTACACTAGCTTAGTAAAAATGGTACTACCACGACATTGTAGGACCCACATGAAGCCGCAACAACTGTGTGTTACGTCTGGATAGTCGCTTGCGTTGACCTCATATGCGATATCTCCCAGATTGGGGCAGGTATAGTTCGGTGAATATAGGGTAGAATCCTGAACTTGCGGGGCATCATTCTCAATCCATATCAGCTTGCCGTGTTGATTCTGTTGAGACAGACGGTTGAAGTGATCCACGGTTAAACTGGCGTTGCCTCCATCGTAATCGAATGTCAGGATGCAGTGCCGCGTGCAGCGCTTAGAGGAAAGATAGGAAACCTGAACAAGTTTTACTCGGGGGGAGAGACCACGACAGGTCGCGAAATGGAAGGTGTCCATGTTGGAAGCTTGATGGCGAAAAAAAAATGACGGTTACTCTGGGTGGTTTATATATTCCTGTTTACGGAAAGCCACACTGGCTATACATGGATTGAGAATCCACATTTATAATGAATATC
This sequence comes from Aspergillus transmontanensis, assembly GCA_009193505.1. Lineage (NCBI taxonomy): Eukaryota > Fungi > Ascomycota > Eurotiomycetes > Eurotiales > Aspergillaceae > Aspergillus > Aspergillus transmontanensis. The sequence goes on along the minus strand of ML738346.1, from coordinate 229,350 downwards.
CGGCCATTCGTCCTTGGGTACAAACGGATACAGTTTTTGTCTCAATGCACCCTGCTCCTTCCCATTGAAATTTGGCACCAAACAGCCCATCGTTTTCGTCTTCTCTCGGTACTTTACACGAAACAACATGAAAGGCTCTTGAAGAGGATGCTAAGAAACGCCCATATAGCGGAGTGGCTCAATTTGATCCTTGGTCGAATCATCCAGCATGTCAAACACACATTATACCTGTTTCTGCGAATTATGTTTAAATCAGCATGTTCAGGCCAAGGTCTCAAGCAGCCGCCACTTACTGGTTATGGCTCTGGGAGAACAATTATTTCTCCACTATCCATGGAAGTCGAGGTGCCTTTGATTCGGTCCGTTGATGCCTGATCCTTGTGCAAAGTTTCTGTCCTCGCCGCTATGGCCTCTTCTTCTGATCCTGCGTGTGAAGCTGGTTTGATGCGCTGTATCTTGGGGGACGAGGAGGGATTGGATTGTTTCGGGAACAAACTATATTTCGGACTCTTCACTAGGGCCGGTGGGTTTGTCTGGTCTTCCTCATAGGATAATGGTCTTGGAGTTTGATACTCCGAAGAGCCACTCAGTGGTTTATCATGGCTCGTAGCAGATTTGCTGTCATCCTGTCTGCCATTGTCGCAGTCCATCCAATCTACGGGGGAGCGTTGACCGAAGCAGAACCACCCGAGCCACGGTGGGGTTATTGCCTGCAGGAAAATGCCATTGAAGCAGGTCATGATTAACGAGCAAGTCCAATAAGGCTGTAAGTTGGAAAAAAGAGCGCCAATACTGTCTGAGGATGATATCGGTTTGTTCTTTGAAAGAATATGCGGTGTAAAAACAAGGCTTTTCACAGTCTTATATCACTAGATAATGGTTTCCTGGCATATTAACGACCAGGGTGATTTATTATCGTGTATGCTTCTAACGCTTTTCCTTGTTTGTTTTTTCTCTTCTGCTTGCTACTCAAGCGGCGATGATGCTATGGATGGAGAATATCGATTAGCCATAGGGGCACCATTTTCAAACCTAACTTGAAATAACAGGCTATTGATGCGGTGAACATTTAGATACTTTGAGTCTCGGGTAATGCATTTCCTCTATACAACCCTTGGAAGGGCTAGCTTTGATAAGCGGAGCTAAGAAATACACCTTTCCACTTCCGTCTAGTCTTATGCACTGGACCTCAAACTTCTAAATGGATGCAAAATTATGGAGTTTTACGCGGAGTCACTAAGATGACACGGAACATGATAATAGCATTGAAATATAATTGACACTGGGATAGGGAATCGAAGATGCCTGCATAGCCGAGTAACTTGCTTTGATCCCTAATCGACTTATCGATGGTATTTGTGCACCATGCCCGCTTCTCCCACCTAAATTTATCAGCGTGTCAGAACCAAGGTATTAAGGTAGATTCATCCTACGGTTTCTGATAAATCCGAATCTGGTAGAAAGAATATAGTATCCCCCGACAGCCTAACGTGTTGTAATACCATAGGACAATTGTCGATTGGACTCGATAGCCTTGTTGGTGGCTCTGGAATACTGGCTTCTGCTACGTAAAGAAAGATATCATCAGTATTTACACCTATCCTAATAATACTCTCAGGGAATTTACCGAATAGAGTACATAGTTGGGTGTTCATACCAGTATTTCCAACAAGGGTACTTCTGTCTGACGCGCTATCAGTGGTCAAATCCTTGGTCCTCGCGGTAATGCGGCTTGCAGTAATGATATTCTCCATATTGTCACGCTTGACAGTGGTGATCTGCCGGAAATACTACATTAGACATCTCCTAGTTAGCTGGTGGTTGATACTTACAGTTGTTTCCTCATAGATAAGCCCATCGCTGGAGAGGGGAGTCAGGTCGGAGTCTCCACATTCCAGCCAGTCGATGAAAGCACGTAACCAAGACATGATAGACAGGTGTATGATTTTGAAATTGGGCTTATCTATTGTATGAAAGGATATACATTGAACTAGGGCTTGATCGAATATCAGTAAGTCACAGTGAGCGATGGAAATAGTAAGCGGAGAATGGTTTAAACAGCTAAAAATGAATAGAAGATATCATGCTATATATGCACTGGACAGTGTACAGCTGCGTTATTTGTTGTAGCATTATGTGAATAGTAAAGAATATGTCCATAAAACGCAGTCTTCCAATTAATTGTTCACATTGTGTCCATAATCGTCCCATTTTGTCAAGTCCGCTGGGCAGCATCGACTGGAGCGGAAACACATCCACCATGGTGAGATTTAAAATAGAGGGATATGTTGCTCCAGCAAGCCATATTCTCTCATGCAAGACCAATGAGACTAGAAGTAGGAAAAAGCACAGAGTACCAGTACCGTCTTAGAATGGGGCTTGTTGCCTGGAAGAACATGCAGTGAAAAAACAAGGCTCATTTCAATCTTATATACCCAGATAGTTTATACTTGACATGCTAATGACCGGGGTATTTTGTTCATCGTAAATTAATTCGGCTTTCTCTCTGCCGTTCCTGTTTTCTTGCTCTTTAGTGAGGGACTGGTAGGGGTTCCATCGATAGAAAATCCAGGTTATCCATGTTGAAATCCTACAATATTACGATCGTGGCGTTCAAACCATCAATTACAGCGCCAGGAGGAGGTAAGAGATAAGATGGGAGGAACATGGAGGTAGGTACTGTATACGTAAACCATAGTAATGATAGTTAACGTATCCTCAACCTCCAAACCGCCCATACTACCGAGCCCCCACCTCAATACCTCAGCAAATACAGGTATATACTGTAAATATAGTAGGTTCGTGGTTGAAGCGGAATCCTAGCTCACTCGACATGATTCCCCCACCCTTTTCGTGTTGTCTTGAATCAGGTGATAAGAGACTTCATCACGTGCAGGAAAGGTCTCACGGCCCCACCACATTGTCGTTTCCTGATAAAAAAAAGGATTACCTGCGAAAACATGGCTCTTCAACAGGCAAGACATTACTGGAGCAATGAAGGATATACCCTCATAAAAATGCAAAGCCGAATGCCATATCGTACATAGTTCGGAGATTTCTTGCGATCTTTGAATCCACGGTGGTCAACAAATTCCCTGACTGTCAGTAGGATGATAAGACCTTTTACTCGATTTGATCCCGCAACCCCTTGATCACCTGATCGATTCCCATTAGAATGGCCGCCCCACCCGCTGCGGTAATCAGATGGGCGAAATCTGCGCTAATGGGCTAATAGGGAGAACGTATTTATTTCGGGCATCAAGACAATTTCCCGAAACCCCTCCACCAGATAATCTGCTTTCGCGCAGACACTATCCTGCGCTTGGCTTCTGTTTAAAACTATTGAAATATAATACTTTCAAAAAAAATTATTGCAGAGTAGGCTACAAGTCGCCCACTAATTTCTGTTCTATAAAAGTGAATGTAGGTTATATCACTCTGCAAATTTAATTCAGTGCTAAGCACTTGCATTCGCAGCGATTATCAACATCCGGAGTATTACGATTTTCGAGGCCGGTCTTGAAAAGGCAGATGAATACAATGGCTGAGCTTGTGGCTTTCCTCGAGAAGGCGCACTGGGAGAAACGGGGCAAGGATACCTCAATCTGTGTCGACGAGAATCTCGAATCTGTGTTGGTAAAATTTGCGTCGGGACTACCAGAGTTGAAGGGTCATGATCTACAGGCATGGAAAACCACGGGATCCACGAGGATACTGAAGACGGCAGCCTATCTTATCCCCATTTGCACAATCGAGGGAACGCCTCGAGTCGAAAACGGTCCCGAACTCATCCCAGGTTCGCGACCGTTCTACTTTGAAGACGAGATTGTTATATCTGGCTCGCTCTACTACGTCCTCGCCTTACCGCCAAGACCGAAATCGGATTAAGATCAACTATTGTCAGGGTTATGGAACAATGCACAAATATTTCCAATAGTACCCAAATTGATATACATCCATGATGCCCATATACTCCTCGGTACGGACAACCTAATATGGATATCTTGTTTCTATACCTATGTCGCTGCGATAGGGTGTTGATCTAAGACATTGTTTGAGATATTTGGCGGAGACCATTGGTATGCTCCATGTTCGACTGAGGCTATATTGTCTATTGTAGGCCAGGAAACTCGAGGTTCGGCAGAAGCAATTATCGCGTCTATTGGGCCGGTATCAGTGTTGTAACTGTCCATGCCCGTAGGCCAGGAAATTCGAGGTTCGGCAGAAGCAATTATCGCGTCTATTGGGCCGGTATCAGTGTTGTAACTGTCCATGCCCGTAGGCCAGGAAATTCGAGGTTCGGCAGAAGCAATTATTGCGTCTATTGAGTCGGAACCAGTGTTGTAACCATCAGTATAGATGGAATTGCCGGCTACTGGTGCAAGACTGGATTGACGGGACCTGGTTTGGGCTTCGAAGAATTGAATCTGTTTTTGAGACATAGTTGTCCCATCATGCAGTAGCGGAGTTCCAGTTGATGCTCGGCTAAACGAGTTCTGCAATTGATTTCTTGAACTAATATTGATAGCTGCAGAATTATCAGACCGTGGACATTCAAAAGTCTGATATTCTATTGCTGGGTTCGAATGAGAGCCAAAGTCACGTAAAGGGCTAACATCTAGCATACCAGGGCGCGCGGAATTGTCGTTGCTAGGTTGCACTGTCCGATTTTTCCGAGGGCCTGATTCAGATACGTGGCCTTGTGAAGGGAGCGCTACCTGGGTGAGACATTGTCTTTTCGCAGCTAGCGGATAGAGGTCACACGCTGATCGCTTATTGGAAATAATCGCTTCTGCGGAACTCAAATTTTGTTCCTTATGTATCGTTCCATTGTTCCTCTTCTCGAGACTATCTGCCTGGCTGTCAACTTGGTCGGCCGATGTTGAGAAACTCGACATGGACAGATTGGGATTCTCTACTTCAGAATCTGGGGTTTGTGCTTCTTCCTCTCTCGTTTTGGGTGTGAACAGAGTCTGTGAAGGTATTTGCTTGTAGATTTTCGACAGAACATCAGCGAGGTCTTTGGCCCACTCTGCTTGAACAGGCCTTAAAGCTTTACATATCATATGGACCTTAGAAAGTTTGATCTTACGCCATCTATAATTGATCAATATGACGAGAACCAGTATGAAGGTAAGTAGAATTTAACTCACTTAGTCCAATGAGGCTTTGAAATCCGGAATAAATCGATGAGCTCGAAATGTGACAGCTTCTTCCCGCGCTCAACTTTGAAGTCTTCTGCCCGAGAAGCTTTGTGACCTAGCACACGTTGGAGAGCCACACTTCTGATTGTCTCACCCTTTCGCGGAGTGCTATTTGACTCTGCAAATGCATTCTCAAGCAATCGAACTTGTTCGTGTAATTTAATCTCAAGCAGCCTCTGGGCCAAGTCACTCATTTCCGAATGGTGGTCAAGCACTTTCAACAACTGGCTGACGATATGTCCATCACTGAGGAAGGGCAGTTTATTCCAGAAGTGTTCAGGGTTCGCGCCATAGGTGGCTATGAACTCTATCGCACTACTTTCAAAATCATGACGAAAGGACTCATAAATCAATTTTGAATCTGGATCTTGGAGGACTTTTTGAATGTTGGTCTCTTCGGTGGTCTCTTCGTTGGTGGTCTCTTCGGTGGTCTCTTCGGTGGTCTCTTCGGTGGTCTCTTCGGTGGTCTCTTCGGTGGTCTCTTCGGTGGTCTCTTCGGTGGTCTCTTCGTTGGCGGTCTCTTCGTTGGCAGTCTCTCCGTTGGCAGTCTCTTCATTGGCAGTCTCTTCATTGGCAGTCTCTTCATTGGCAGTCTCTTCGGTGGTCTCTTCGTTGGCGGTCCCTTCGTTAGTGGTCTCCTCGTGGTCGGTTGCTTGACACAGACGCTTCTTAAGCACCAGTAATCCACCGTTAATATCGCCGCGTGTAATTGGATTCAGCAAAAGGCTGAAATTTTCTGCAACCACTTTGTCATATAGACGTATAAAGCGAATCAAGATCTCAATCGCAGTGGAAACATCATTAATGTTATTTATCATGTTGATAATTACAATGTCAGGACCAGGAAAGATTTGAACAGTCGGATGAAGGCAGGAACTGTCAAGAGTGGGAGTAATGCCTCTCACGAGCGGTCAGTGATCATAAAATACAACTTGTGAAGGCGAAGGTAGAAGTGAGGAGGACCAAGAATGTCCCGCTTTTAGAGATAGGCTTCTGGTTCAAGTATTAGTCATGCTCCACGAAATAGTTATTATTGGCTGACATTCTGAACAACGGTTCAGAATGAAGGTCCGAAAATGGTCTGAGATCTGCCGCCGAAACAGGGCTGTCGCCCATTGGCCGATCGCCGTCACTCCTCATGCTGACTCCGAGATGCAAACGTCGACGTATACTCCTTTTTCCAGCGGGCGCGAGACACAACTTCCCTTACCAGAGTCCGGGTCGATGGGCTACTTCTCCGTTGTCTGATCCTTAACTCCATTCACGTAAGAGGGTTTCTGTGCCAGGAGGAACCCGTAAGACAACCAGCGATTAAGTGATCTATGATATTCGCTACTCACAGGCTTGACTTCTTCCTCGAAAGGGGCATCGAGGGTCGGACGCACTGGATCGTCCTGACAGTCTCTCTTGTGTTCACGACGACGCGACCCGTGATTGGTCGAGGCACGTTCCTAGTTGTCCACGGTGTTAGTTACAGCTACTCTGGTTGAATTGTAGGCGTACCGTATCTGTCCACCCGGATTCGCGGCAGTCTGCGCTCTGGAAGCCTGAAGAAGAGAAATCTGCTGCCTGGGAGAACCGTGAAAACGGCGTAGTGCAGGTTTGTCGCCGAGAGACGCGCCGCAGCAGTAGGTTAGTTTCAGCCTCTTCAGTACCCATTACTTGTTACCAATGAATACGCGCTCTGCTCATGCGGAAGATGGCCGGTGTTGAGGGAATCAAGATATATAAACGACAACTGCGGTTGAGTTCAACGAGAACATCTCCATCATTCCATTTGCCTCATATCCATATACAACAGTCCATTCTCACTCTCACCATTACTATCATCCAAAATCCAACAGCAATCACCAACTCCCAGTATGTCGCGATCCTTCTCAACCACCATGCGGGCAATGCTCGATATTTTTTGGAAGAATACCCAAGCAAAACCAGAATACGATGCAATGATTACTCGCTCAATTGAGACACACCCAAAATTGAATAAATGGGCTAAGAGGGTTGAAGTTGCGTGAGTAACGCAGATTGCTGCAAAACAAGTATCTTGCTTATCATTTTGCTAGGGGCGACGAACATGACTCTAAAGCAGACCCTGACCTGCGCGTATCGGGGCAGATATTCAACAAGGAGGGAATGCGGATTACGTCCGGACATTGGTATAAGGACGGACGAGTGGTGTATTCGAGGAACACCTTTAATAATTGATTTGACTGGCCATGAAGAGGGGCTTCATATAGCGAAGTATTATTTTAAATGGATATTTCAACAGGGCATGTAAGTAAAAATCACATGACAACTTGCTCGTTGGTCCGTGCATGATTCCCACATTCCACCTATATAAGCCCGCGTCCCTTTCTTTCAACTCGACCAGCAAGGGTCAACGCCAGAGTGGGCAGCGAGCAAGTTACTCATTTATTTGTGGCCATGTACCTTAAAAGAATTATTCAGTCTGTTCCCTGCAAACCCTTGCCCATCCCGGCAAAGTTACTCCCTACGGCAGATCTGGTTGAGGAAGAGCACACACCCCATTATGAGCCTCGGCACTTTTATCCTGTACGTCTTTATGAGATACTCAACAATCGATACCAAATCGCCGCCAAAATAGGCTGGGGAACAAGTTCGACAGTATGGCTAGCACGCGATCTCCACCAGTACGTGAAGATTATCTGATAATGTATTCAAGCCTTGTCTCACTATGTTAAAGGTGGCGATGGCTTCCGCCCCGATATGTGGCCATCAAAGTTAACGCCAACAATTATACATCTCAAGAATCTGCGGAGAAGGAGCTACGTATTACTGAGCACATAACCAAAGCAAACCCCCAGCATCCAGGCCGCGACTTTGTCGCTACCTTGTTAGACTCGTTTCGTGTTGTTAGCCCGGGCGGCACTCATATTTGCATGGTCTTCGATGCGCTTTGTGAACCCCTATGGATGCTGAAGCGCCGTTTCGAAGGAAACACCATCCCTCTCGACGTCTTGAAACCGGTGTCTAAATTCATACTAGAAGGACTGCGGTACCTCCATACCGAATGCCACATTATTCACACAGGTAACTAGTCATTCAACTGACCCACTCCTAGGATCGGTCAAAACTAACGGACAAACTAAGATCTTAAGTCCGATAACATCTTACTGGCCCTACGCAACCCGTCTATCCTGGACTCGGTCGCACAAGATGAGATGAACAATCCCTCTCCACGGAAACAACTGGACGATCGGGACATATACTTATCCCGAAATTACTGGAAACTGTCGCCCGACGAACTGGGTAGATCGATAATAACTGACTTTGGGCTTGCCGTGCGCGGTGATGGCCCCCCTAACAGCCACCCTATCCAGCCAGAAGGATATCGGGCCCCGGAAGTTTGTCTCGGGGACGATTGGGGCTACAGTGTTGACATTTGGAACTTGGGAGTTATGGTAAAGACCTCGTTATAATAATCCTGGTCGCCACTAATAGTCTATCAGCTTTGGGACCTATTCTATGGCCACGGACCCTTCGACACACCACCGGACTCGCGCGGCTCAGGCTCTGCAGACGAAGCCCATCTGGGCCAGATCATTTCTCTCCTGGGCCCCCCTCCACCTGATCTCCTCGGCCGGGGAAAAGAAACATCTCGGTATTTTGATGCTAAAGGTATGCTAACCGTGTCCTAACTAGACGCAGCTAACTGATTTGATAGGAAAATTCAAATTCCCAGAACTTATTGGACAAAAAGACCTGGTCTCCATGGCTAAAGAAATTGATGATGACGACGGAATGCCCCAGTTTGTAGACTTTATTTCTAGAATGCTGCGCTGGAGGCCCGAGGACCGGACCACGGCGGATGACCTGCTTTCCCATCCGTGGCTTCCGTGAAAGAGACCTGCGAATGGGTAAGAAGGGGGGTTATCTTTACAATAAAAAGATATCTTTTCGCCCAAGGAACCTGACTGTTCAGGCATTTCTTTCAGTACCACGACCTGATATACCAAACGGCCATATGCGGGAGACCTCCAGCTTTTCTTCATAACTCATATTGGTGTCGTCGATTGTTGAGCATCTAAGTTCTTATGATACCCAAACCTTGGCACTGCTAATATTTATTATCAACGATAGTGGTCATATCACTAGAATCATTGACTGCCAAAGCATATGGGCTGGTCCTCTGTTCCTAGAAGGCCGTCACTAACCAAAGCACCTGCAGAGTCCTACTATTCAGCCTAGCAAAGACCTGAACAAATTCGTTCTCGATCTGCTCCTACGATAGCCCTCTAGCCACTAATCTCCCTAGGAGGTCGTCTGCGGCCGTAGAATAAGGATGGGCCCTGCGACACGTAGACAAGGAACGGGGTACTTTGGTTCTTGCTTAAGCTCTCACTCTGGGCCTTATTGGAGGGCCGCTTGCTGTCTCAATCCCAGTCTCTAAAGCAGCGCTGGCCGGCCTCTTTCGACCGGCAGGATCGTGTTGGGTGCACGGTCGAATGCCGATTGCCAGCCCGCGGGACCTGTTTCTCAGCCGACTGACATGAAAAAGTACCGTTCTCCAATCGCGTTACATCAGGCACGCACCCCTTGGCTCTAATCAATATCCTGTTCACGTGACCGGTGTCATGATTGGCACAGACAGGGTCTTCAGAGGAAGACGGACCTGCCTCTGGATGAGACATGGGATACTATTGTGTTGTACACTGGTTTCTGCAGATGCCCAGTATAGGCGCATGTTAGTCTGAACAAGAATAAATTTAACCGCATCTGTTATTTATAAAGAATATATAGTCTTCCTCTTCAGTAATCAATCATCAGCCCTTCCAACATGGACACCCACCATTTCGCGCTCCCTTGGCAAGGGTTAGATCGAAGCTTCGTAACAGCGGCAAGAAGGATTGTAAACAGAGCATTAAGAAATCCCGTCCACTTGAACCCATTTAGCATTAACTTTCCAAAATCATATTACACTACCCCACCATAACCATTATCCGGCTGGCCGAAGACAACATCACCAAGCCGAATGTCTACTTCTTTACTTAGAACACCGGCTCCAATTCCTACCATCAGCCCAAATCAAACGGCCGGAAACATAGTTTTCATCTATATAGCCACTGCCACAGCAGGGTTGGTACCCGTCTGGCCTACAGATAAGACACAACAGAACAATATTATGGGCTCCTATTGGTGTATAAGAGATCACAGCGACATCGGATGTATCGACGGCCTGGCCAACCCAATCATGACTGTGAAACAAGTCTCATGCCGTTATATAAAACCTCATAGTTTTACAGACTGACCATGCACCGTGCTTCTCCAGATCATTTCCATTCAAGTTTCCTAGATTTGTCTTGAACCTAGCTTCACTTTTGATTTATCTGCTCTAAATAGTCATGGATTGCTTCGCCAGTCTGATTCCATGCTGTATCAGGCAGTGCTTAGGACCAAATAGGAGCGACATCCAGGAGGGAGAGGTCTGGAACACATCTGCATCTGAGGTACATCATCTAACAACAGTTTAGCTCTTAATCTTCGCGGGCGTCGAGAGAGGACCGGACGACCTGGTGGTAACATTTCATCGCAACCATTTCCAGGACCGCCTTCCATGGAATGAGTTCAAGTCGCTTGGGCCACCAGCTGCAACTGCAGTTGTCAAAGCTGGGTGGAAAATTGTGGCTTTAGAACAGATAGCGGAGTCAATACGCGCAAGGCGGTTCGACGAGAAGGAACTGGATAGACTTCGAAATGAGGCCAGGAACGAGCACAAGCGGATTTCCATTCGCAAACCTTCGGATCCAGTTAGCGTTTTCGAAATAGAATAGGTTGGAGGATTGGATGGCCAATTGCTCTAAACCACTAGCAATAGTAGCCATGCATGTATAGATGCAGCCGATCATTGTATGTAGTATTCGTAAGTAGGTAATGAATACGGTGCCTGTCCACTCGATATAACAGGCGGCGCATAAGTACTAGGAGGTGTTGACAGGTGTGATTGTCAAAAGCTCGCTGTGTGCAGCATAAACCTGATATAAAAAAGTATTTAGTTCTGTTGAAGCCCAAATATTAAAGCATGGTCATGTCGACCAGCCCCTGGTTTTCTTTCAACCCACCATGGCTAGCTTGCAAAGGCAGCATAACACTCTGGATGAAATCGTTGAGCACACATCAATAACCGCCTGCCGTATGGTCTTATTCACAGCATGGCCCACACTCTCGCCATCCCAACCCATAAAAAGCATATGACGGATCCTTCCCGCGCCGTGGAGGAAGTAGGTTTGGGCCAAATTAATCGCCCTAAGAAAGACGCGAATGGCCGATCCTTGGGCACGCTAAAGGACCCCGTAGACCTCAGCTTCGCGTGAGACCTTACGCCAGCATTTTGAAGTTGTCCCTTTCCCGACAACAGTATATCCCAAGGTGGAACATGTAATCTTGAACGGTGCGCCAGAGGACCCACAAGACCCACAAGGGCCCATGGGAGTGCAGTTATGATCTAGATCTTGATCGAGCTGCGCCTTAAGCTTCTTCACCAAGTCGGCTGCGCTGATGGGATGGCGGTCCTCCCTTCTGCCAAGTATATGTAGGTCCGTGTTGGGGCACGCAGGGTCAAGCGCGCCGCCTTGCTGTAGCCCGAGAAGGCACCTTTGTGTGCAAAATGGAGCATCATGGGAGCGAGTTTGCCCACTTTGGTTGCCTTGGCGATCTGCTCGCGGTGCAGACCGTTGGGTTGGAGGGGACGATGTGACCTGGCTAAAACCCCCGCTTACGTCTTGCAGATGCGGCAGGGTCGTTCTCGGAATCCGAAGAACTCTCCGAAGGTATAGATCGGATGGTGGCGCACAGCTAGCGGCCGCTCGTGTGGTCACTCGAGGCCCGGAGGTGTCGGGAGACGATGATGTGAGGTATTCAGAGGTCGTCTGCTCAGACCTGCTCACCAAGCAGCCCGTCTCTGAACTTCTTTTCAAACTCCCCCACTGAGATAAGGACATCTACAACTGCTTACATCTCCACCCTTGTAAATCTTGGACACTGTTATATAATCTCTTTCCGAGCACTTTCCTGGGTAGCTAGAAACTATTAAATACAAAGACTGGGCGATTTCAGCCAGCCATATAAGTAGCCCACATCCAGAGAAGTGTTACCAGCGCGACAAAGAATGCACCGACAGTCCAGGCTGTACTCCAACCGAAAATGAACTTCGCAACAACAACGACCACTAGGAAAATCGTTGACATCAAGGGCAAAACCACATGTCGCATATCTAGCGTCCAGCCTTCAGTGATGACTATTCCTCTGAATTTGAGCTCTCTCAAACCCGGGCTGTTCCAACCGTGCCAACTGTCGACTTCGCTCAGAATATCTCTATATATATAGCTCAGTGTTTAATCTTTATATCTCTTATAGTTCTTGTCTATATCACTCACCTGTGACTATATACAAGGTTCCCTTTTTCAAGAAAGTCGTTCGAAGTAGCAAGGATAGGACAGGAGAAGACATATTTCATTAAGGCGACCGTATCCAAGAGTGAGAGATCCCGTCTAGCAGCACGAACCTTTTTGACTGGGCAGTCCTCGGCATCGTCAAAGCACGGTAAGCAATCAAAGCAGTTACAGTCAGAAGCACAATATACCGTTCCTGTGTAACGATCGTACGAACAGTGTGGCATGGGACCTGCATTGTCGATGGTATATTGTAGTCGTCTCCTCTCAGCATTGGTGTCTTTCAGTGTATATTCCAATATATTCATCATTTTTCCGACCCTTCGAGGTCTTCTTCAGCCCTAGAATCGAGATCTTGACCTGTTGATCAGTAATACTTCATCAAGAGACATGACGTAACAAACCTCAATAATGTCTACCCGTGTGACGCCAAATCCCGGGAGATACTTCCCCCAAGTTCCTCTGCGAGTGTACCAGGCCTTGTTTATCTCTGTCCAAGTAGCTACTTCGTCTTCTGGGTACTGCACAGGCACTGGTAAAATGGAGCAGCAGGAACTTTCACCCCAGCACAGTAAAACAATGGCGGATCCATTGTCTGTACACAATGGCTCCAGCTCCTTTTTTAACGCTTCTATTCGAGTCTTGTGTCTCATCTTGCGGTCCATTTGTCTCTTTCCCCGCGTATCGGGAATGGGTAAAGTTGGTATAAAGGAGCTGGTTCTGTCTTCTTCCTCATTTCCTCGTGCGTTTTCTTCATTGACTTGAGAGAAAACATCATTATTATGGGGCGGATCGGATATTCGACTAGTATTGGGGCTATTTTGTGAACTTCCTAATCTGCGTCTGGGTGAGGAAGAATCCCAAGTAATGGTCCTAACTAGAGGCTCATTTGAGATAGGCAAAGATGGGCTATCTTGAAGAAGAAAGGAGAAGAGTACAATCAAATTCCGCCGCAAGTCAAAGGGCTGTCTGGTTTCAGGATGAGAATTTGAGACAGTGCGATGTGCTTCTCCTTGCAATTCGCCATCCACAGTCCTCCGTGTTCGTACGAGTGCTCTGGGAGGAGGGCAAGCACAGTCCATTTTTAAGATAATGAATATGGTTAAGAACACGAGGTTGAGCAAAAACACGGAGAGTCATCAGCTGCGTAAAGGCAGACAATATTGGAGCTGTGTTATAAATGGTTGCTTCTTGCGATCGCATATGATTGGTTCACGGTCTCGTACTAACGCAATAAAGCCTACAGTTATCAACGAGCGCACGTGGCTTCGTGCTGTTGGGAGCATCCGAGGTTGCAGGTTGTATAACACATCAGTCAATTAATGATTGAGCCGAGCACAATTACTCAATATCGTCTGTCCTGAATCAAATAGTTATTAAACTCTTATTGTATTCGATCTTGAGTAAAGGTCGTTTGGCTGGAGCTTCCCCTTTCCGTTTTCAAAACCTCTAAACTATTACGCTAGTCATCATATTTGAGAACAGCAGCCCACATCGCATCGTTCAACCCATTAAATGAAATTGTCTAACGGCGTACCGCTTTCTAGTGCCCAGAAACCCAATACGGAGGGCTAACAATTGTCAGTGGATGCCCGCAGCCACCATGTACAAGGGTTGACTACTCCACAGATGTTCCTATGCTAGCCCAAAGCGTAACCCCGCCCGTCCCATCTTGCTGCCTAGCTGGACCCCTTGATTCGTACGCGAGGATGATTCTACCAGACTCTTTGATTAGAAGTCTCTCGGTGGCAGGGTACGCTAGGTAGATTGAAGCGCTTAGGAGAAAGGGGACCGTTTTCTCTTGGGGGCCTTTTCTTGAGATCCATCTTTTCAGAGTCCAAACTCAATACTAATGCTAAAATTCCATACCAAACTCTCAATCAGTGTAAAATTTTGAAGACTTTTATAAAAATATTTTATTACATCTTATCCTGTACCAGTATTACCAGCCTCTGAGGAGTCAGATTTCTATACATACGTTGGGGAACTGCCGGCCCTCCTTCTGAAAGTCTACCAGGCTACAGAGTCAATAGCGTATTGTTTCACTGAACTCGAAGACACTGTAATTTTAGTGCACAGGAGGCAGTGTGTTTAGAGCCCAGTCTCTGATTAGGTGACGATGTCTTTGGGGCGACGCCCTTCACCCACCTGACCTCCCTCGGGCATCCACTAATCATTAGCTGCTATACGTAACCAACTACCCGTCCATATTCAACCTCTCCCTTGCAAATTCCCCCAACATTCCACCTTGATAATATGTTTGGTTTGAAATATGTGGCCCAGTCGTGAGTAAGCCACCAAAATTACTGTAGCTAAATGATTCAAGCAAAGCAGCGAAGTATATGTCAATGAAGATTGGCATCAGATTGACAAATACAAAAGCATTAGTTAGCAGCTCCAGTCAGAGAATGGAGACACGTTGAAGTAAGCTCAAGTAACAGAAAGCTAAAGCCGAGAAGGAATAGTAGGAGCGAGGTGGCTTAGAAATCCAAACAATGGGGATGATTGAATAAGGTACATTTCTTCACTTGTGAAATATATCTACGGATTGGGATATCAAATTTGAAGGCATAATATCTATCAAAAATTACTAATCAATGCTTTCTATCTTCTCCATGCTGCTTTTATGACACTATGAGGTTGTCGAGACGGCCTGCACAAGGATATCTCTGAGACTCGCCCAAAATCCGGACGGGACTGAATGACCTTAACTTGAGAGATTTGTGACATGCGTGTCACGTCCAAATAGCTCAACCATTCAGCTTTCGCTAACTGGTGGGAAAGGTGGCGAAGCACAGCTGCCAAGAGGCTGGGCGTCTGACTGAACGGGGCTATACACCAATCAGAGATCTGGCAGCGCTGATGGCCTAGGCAGACGTGGACAGGCACAAGTGTATGTTCTGGCCCATCACCGCAGTGTGGTGGATGTAGCAAGTCATCACCCCCCTCTAAAACATACCCACGCTAAGCGCGCGACGACTTGGCATCATCACCTGCAGTCACCCTGCAGAGGCACAAAGCGACCTATTGACCGCATAGAAGCCACCCTTGTGAGCGCGGTCAAACAATGCCTGAGCCCTTCAGCCCTTGCCGCTTTGTGGGTGATTGACGCTAAACCAGAGGGTGAGTGCGGGTGAGCTGGGTGATGCTTCTCAAAGTCAAGGTGAGTGGGGTGAGTGAGCGGGTGAGCTGAGCTTGAGAGGGCCTTTTTCGTAGACATAAATTCTCCAGGGCTCTCTCACCTCCTGACCATCACCATCTACTTCTATCCAATTCATCTTGAGCCTCCAGTCATCGAGTTTGTTGCCCAAGAAGAAACGGCCTATCTAGACCTCGCCAAAACGCGGGTTGGGTTGGGTTTTCGTTTTCTGAGCCCGCCCATGGGCTACCCAGCCTGGGTTTCAGGGGTCCCCAACCCGCCCATAGGTTCTTGGCGGGTACCCACGGGCTACCCAAGCTACCCAAAGTTTGTATAATTTTAGCATAATTGTGATTAGTCATTCAGTGTATTTTTAGTACTAAAACTATATCATAATTTACCACCTCTGTATTCTTCGTAGATTACCCCGTCTAATTATATATATTCGAGCTGTACTCTTCCAAATGTATATAATATGCCCAGATGCGCGCCTAATTCCCCGACAGATTAGATGTTTAGATAGACTAATACTGCCAGTCGATATATATAATTTCGACGAGAAAGGATTTGCGATGGGCCTTACTGCAACTGCGAAAGTGATAACACGTGCGGAATATTATGGAAAACGCGCGCTTTTGCAGCCTGAATCGGGAATGGGTGACTGTGATTGAATGTATCAGCGCAGCTGGATATGCGCTCCCACCCTATATTATTTTCAAGCATAAATCCTTGAATTTAGGATGGGCAGAAGGTCTTCCACATGATTGGATTTTGGATAATAGCCCAAACGGATGGACGTCTGATAAAATTAGCCTACGTTGGCTCCAAAAAGTACTAATTCCGGACATATCACGCTCACAAGGTGGATATCGGCTTCTTATCCTGGATGGGCATGGAAGCCATTTAACACCCCAATTCGACGAAATCTGCTCTGCAAATAATATCATACCAATTTGTATGCCTCCACACTCCTCACACCTTTTACAGCCACTTGATGTGGGTTGTTTTGCGGCTCTGAAGCGAGGATATGGACGACTGGTGGAATCAAAGACCCGCCTTGGGATTAACCATATTGATAGGCTGGACATTCTTATGGCCTATCCAAGCGCACGCACAGATACATTCAAGCCAAGTACCATCCAAAATAGCTTCCGAGCAACTGGGCTATCTCCATATAGCCCTACTGAGGTGCTCTCGAAGCTTAACATCCATCTGAAGACCCCTACCCCCCTGGTAGCGCAGGCAGCATTTTCTCACCCAGAACGCCGCAGAATGTCTTACAGCTACATAAGCAAGCTTCATCAATCAAAGCGCTTATCAAAAGGCGGTCATAGAACCCCCCTACACCTACAGGTCGTGCGCTAAACCAGCTTATCAAGGGCTGTGAAATGACTATGGAACTCGGCTGCATTCTTAGCGCAGGAAAACAGCAACCTACGCGCGGAAAATGAGAAAAAAGGAACAAAAGCGACGTCGGACTACCAGATTGATTGAAAACCCAGGTGGTGTTACAGTACAAGAGGCCTTACAGATCCTACAGACCCCCCAGTAGTCGTTGAACCTGCGATACAACCCCCGGTTGTACCGCCAAACCTACCTTTGCAGCGGACAACCAGAGCTTAACCTACATGTTCGGACTGTGGGACCACCAAAGGGCATAAGCGGAACTCATGTCCAAATAGGCGTAAATAGTTTAATTATAAATAAACTGGCGTTTTGGTGGTCATTTGTTTGCTTAAGGATAAATGGTCGGTTTAGGTGACCGGGTCGCGCGTGTGATCGGGCCGCCCGTGAATTACGTTACTAGATGCTGATCAGTGATGATTCAACCGAAATTGTGAGGTTTTACCTCGGCAAGGTCCAAGGCCCTGACTCTGATTCACTCTCCCCGTACTTGCCGAGAGACGCGGAAACTTTCAATCTTGAAGGAAATAAATTAGCGAGGCATTAGCGAGGCATGTCGTCAGACTTATTATATATAATACCTTAAATAGGAACCGTTATCAGAGGCTTGGTAAATGCTAACACATCCTTTTTACCTTTACTGTTTATCCTTTTTTTTTGTCCAGAAGATATGACACAGGTCAACGGCTACTGTGACCCAAAATTCGGAAGGATCCGAAGTTTGCTGGCGCAGAATCTAGCTTCTGGGGCCGAGTTGGGCGCTGCTATTTGCGTCAACATCAAAGGGGAAAACGTGCTCGACCTATGGGGTGGGGCAACCAATGAAAGTCGCAGCAACCAATGGCAGGAAAATACTATTGTCAATGTCTGGTCGGTTTCGAAAGCGATAACGTGCCTGTCAGCATTGATAGTAGTCGACCGGGGTCTTCTAGATGTCCATGAAAAGGTCTTTAGGTATTGGCCTGAGTTCGCAGAGAATGGCAAAAAGGACGTCGAAGTGCGCCATCTTCTCAGCCATACTTCTGGCGTGTCTGGATGGGAGCAGCCTATCACATTCAGTGATGTCTTTGATCGGGACAGGAGCACAGCAAAATTGGCAACGCAGGCGCCCTGGTTTCAGCCCGGGACGGTATCAGGTTATCATGCTATGACCATGGGCCATTTGGTTGGTGAATTGATACGCAGAACCACTGGGAAAACCCTGAAGAAATTCATTGAGGAAGAAATCGCGGGTCCGCTGGGTGCAGATTTTCAACTTGGAGCCCGTGAGGAGGACTGGTTGCGAATTTCTGAACTCATTCCACCCTCACGGCTGAACAAGACTTTCAATTTGGCCGACAAGGACTCTGTTGCGTACAGGACTCTGATGGCACCCGTTCCAAATGCCCAAATTGCTCTGACCGACGGCTGGAGGCGCGCAGAAATTGGAGCAGCAAATGGTCATGGAAATGCACGTGCTATTGCTCGCATCCTTTCAATGGTGTCACTTGGAGGAGCTGTTGACGGAGTTCGCTTTCTTTCCCCTGCCACGATCGATTTGATATTTCAGGAACAATGTGACGGCATTGACTTGGTCCTTGGGATTCCGCTTCGTTTTGGAATAGGGTTTGCCCTCCCGAAGAAGGAAACAGTCCCGTGGATTCCGGAGGGACGCAAGTGCTTCTGGGGCGGCTGGGTCAGTATCCCTACTCTTAGAACTTGTCAAATAATAGTAAGCTGATTCTTCTTTCTCTCTACCAGGGCGGTTCTATTGCGATAATGGACCTCGATAACGACATGACAATCAGTTACACGATGAACAAAATGGCGGATAAAACATTGGGCAATGCTAACACGGCACAATATGTCCAGGCAATATATGAGATTGTCGAAGGCGAGCTCTAGCTGAGGACTTGCGACATAATGGGATATACAATATATCCTTGCATCGTGAGCCCTTTGATCTATGTACCCGGACGTCTTTTCCAGAGGATATCTCCATGGTTACATAATTGAATTGACCTTCCAGTAAATCGTTGTTGCACGCTAGATTAATGTTGTTGTAAGTAAAATGGAAGATTCACGTCCTCCCCCACCAGTCGTTACTCCAATCGTATCTTAATTGACAAATTTTGCGACGGTCAATCTTATTGATTATAGCTAGCAGCAGTATAGCTAATACGGCTATTATAATCCCAGAGTCATAAAGCGTGTCAGTGTGTGAGAGTAAGCCTGGAAGAATAGACGGATTGACAAGAGGGTCATAGAAGGTGGACTTGCTAGTGTCCATTTTATGGTACTCCGGCTCATGTCTACTCTGCTTGGTAGGACTCGACATAATTGCAATATTGGTTAAAGATAGCGTCGAACGCCAGCCATGCTGTCCCGTTCTCCATGTTCCCGGGTAGAACATCGACAACATTCATGCCCCGGTCCGGGATAAGCATAGAGGTCGCTGAGTCTGGTAGCACCAGTCCACGGCTTGGAATCACAGTATCTCTTCTTCCTCTATCTTCCGAAAAGTCCGGCCCAGGAAGAAGGCCTTGAGGATCTGGCAGCTGGGCCCTAGAGACCATAGCTTGGATCATGGAATATGCATGGTCGGCAGTCGGCCAGATGTCTCGCTGCTGGAAAATTGCTTCACTGCACCAGCGGAATTGAAATCTTGGGTTATCACGCAGTGCTTCGGTGCGATTCTTTATCTGGGCGATAAAGGTTGGAAGCGCGGAAATGAAGAGAGTGGTGGTACAAGGCGGCAATTTCTGCACCATGTTTCGCTCACAGAAAAGCTCAGCAATGCTGGCTATCTCTTCTGCCATGTTGGTGACCGTCCGTTTCACGTCACGCTGGGGGAAATGGGTTTCGTAAAGAGGATTCCCGTTTGCCGCGAGCAAGGGTCTATAAAACAGGCCAAAGGCCATTAATGAGAACACGCGCAGCACCGCACGATGTAGGAATAGTACTTTGTTGTCAAGATCTTGTTGCGGAGCATATGTCGATGGTCCCGGGAATACACAATCATCCGGCAGTGAGCAACACCATTCCCCCAGATTGCGACGGATCCCAATATTTGTGCTCAGGCTTTTCAATGGTCGACTGGGCGAATATAATATGACACTTGACATGGGCGATCCGCAAATTCTGGACGGCGTGTAATTGTGAGTGAGGATTTGGGCAACCAAGAGGGCCAGTTTGATCTTTTTAATACACAAGCGCGCAAGCGTTTGTCTGATTACCGCGTCTTTGAGGGTTCTCGAATCGCGTAGCGGAGGGAACCGGGTATCGATCGGTTGGGTCTCGAAATCCTCCAGCGTGAGCAACGGCATGTTTATGTCCTCCTCCTTAAATTGCAACGGTTTACGCGTGGCAGCGGCAATGACACAGTCTCGCAGAACACACAACCACCAGAGGCGATGCGAAAGTCTCTGCCATTTTGGTGGGTTCCTCACGCTCTCGTGATTTCGTCCCAGACCTATCCTATTTGCTAGTAGCCGACACACTCCTAGCCAATACCACGGGTCTTTCTGGTCTTCTGGTGACTCAAACCAGTAGGTTATGAGCAGGAGTGCTTGTATGACCGGGATTGGATCCGGCTCCCACTCAAGTTCATAGAGGTACTGTCTGCGGTTAGCCATCATCCTGCGCGAGTACCGAGAGCTGATGACTGCTCACCTTGACCTTGATATAAAATGCTTTCCGAGCATCTCTTCTCGTCCGATACCCTAGCATTTCAAGCAATGACATGTCCACGAACGCGCAGCCAGCAAAAAGTATTGCTTGTAGAAGAAGGAGGCTGACCGGGCTCGAGTTATGAGTCTGATGAATGGAGTCGAAGAACTCTTGCAGATCGAGAACAGGCATGTATGGGTGGACATATAATACGAAGGCCGCGATAAGCTCATCACGTACGCCGCCCTCTGGTATAGTCAACGCGCCACGGCTGGCAAGAAACCCTGTTTCATCAGATTTAAAGCTGGTGTGAACGGCTCTCACATAGGCTGGTAATTCGACAAAAGGGCCCACCCGCGACGACAATCGATGCGAAGGAGATAGACAGTCATCAGGACAGGTATTGCTCTCTTCAAGAGGCAAAGGCACATCTGTCGCTTGGGTCGAAAGATATGCGGGCGACCTTGATGGTGCGCTGCTAACCCGGCGATTTTGCTGACGATATCTTCTACTCCTCTTGGACTCTAGCGCGATACAGGCAATCCCATCCTCGTGACAATTGCTGCAAGGAGTTCCGGTGATGACAAGATCGCATTTCACTTTTCTCTTCCGGCAACCTCGACACACATAGCTTGCGCGCTTTTTCTTGCAATGCTGGACCATGTCGGTGTGTTCCGCTAGACCCTCTTGGTTGCCAGAACCGTGTTGGTGGCACGACGCCATCATAGTATTACCAGTAGCCAAATTTTGGGGGTAGCCGGCGCAAGAAAGGGCAGGCTACAGAACGCCCAGGTTGTGAAGTATGGCATATGAGACACTGGGAAACAGGGGTTAAAACTTTAGGGAGTTCGGATGAATAGCATGAGCCCCGTGGTATGCGACGTGAATTGCTAGATGGAAGAGCGACTGGTGATCAGGGAAAAGTGAACCCTGAAAAGGTACAAGAGTAGTTTGGATGAGAATAACTAACGAACTAACTAACCCACCATGACCATATGCGGGGTTAGTAACTAACCAGTTACTTGCCGAGGTCACGTACAGAGTCGTCAGGTAGACCTCGCCAAAACGCGGGTTGGGTCGGGTTTCGAGCTTGGAGGAACCGCCCACGGGTAACCCACCACGGGTTTTTTGCACTCGATGTACAACAGAGATGCGAGGACAGATATATAGCCATATATCCTCTATGTAGTAGCCTGCATATCGCTTAGCGAGAGGTCAGGGTAAATGACATAGCCCATAGTCAGGTAGCGCCTACGTGGGAGGCAGCTTCAACGGAAAGCGTCGAAAATAATATCGGGTATGGCTTAGATTACAACTTTATTGACTAGTGCATGTAGATTCACTGGCGTATGCCGCTTGGCTCTGATTCATAGCCCCCCTCCCTTGTTGAGCTCGGTCTGATCGTTCATGGCAGTTTACTCTGCCGATCTGCATGCACCATTACGAAAGACGTCTCCTAGGGCCGCCCGCTTATTCCTTATTCCTTCCTCGAGGTTTGCCATCATCGTTGGTCAGCTTCCCAGCTGCGCTTGGAGTCAACTAAACCGTTCCCCGTTATGGCATGATGTACATAGGACACAACTGTTATCGACGCGGATTCAAATTTCACACGAGAGAGGTAGGTGTTTGGTATAATGGGCGGGAAGGGAATAATTAGGTACATGTCACAGAAGTTCTATATATGGGAGGTTGTTGCGTTTAACGATGACCAACACTTGCTCTGGCGCGCTGTTCTGTAGGTATTTCCTCCATTTTCAATAGAACGGCCTAGCCAGCTGTAGCCAACACCATATCCTCGATATGTCGGTCTCGCACAATCTAGAGATGTGACTTGGGGGCGGTAAAGCCAGCGGTGAGAAGAATACGCTCGCCCTCGGCACGCTGCCAGCTTAGCTTCTGGACGACGGTGTCCCGCCGGGCGCGGTTCTCTCGGCGACCGAGCTGCTGGAGATGGACCTCGTCGGGGCCATCGGCGATGCGCAGGGTGCGGATCTGGGCCCAGAGGTTGGCCAGAGGAGTATCCTGGCAGACGCCCGCAGCGCCGTAGACTTGGACGGCGCGGTCGATGACAGTAAGGGCGGTCTGGGGAACCAGGACCTTGGCCTGGGCGATCTCCTTGAGGGCGGATTTGGCGTTGCCCTGGTCGATCTTAATAGCGGCGTTGAGGACGATAAGGCGGGCGGCATCAATCTCTATACGCGAGCGGGCAATCCACTCCAGAATAACGCCGTGGGCGGCAAGCGGCTGGCCGAAAGTCTTTTTACGGTCATCGTTGACGCGGGCAATCAGCCATTCGAGGGCCTTCTCAGCGGCGCCAATGGTGCGCATAGCATGGTGGATACGACCGGGACCTAGGCGGCCCTGAATAATTTCGAAGCCACAGCCCTCGCCCAGGATCATGTTGCTTACGGGAACGCGTACGTTGGTAAAGGTGATATGGCCGTGACCATGCGGTGCATCATCATACCCGTATACCGAAAGCATACGGTGGATGGTAATGCCTGGGGTATCGGCAGGCACGAGGACGACTGACTGCGAGTTATACGCGTCGTCGTTGGGGTTAGATTTGCCCATGACCAGATAAATCTGGCAGCGAGGGTCCCCGGCGCCGGAAGACCACCATTTCTATCATCCTTGTCAGCAGGAATGGGGCCAGGCCATGGGCAGAAAGGAGAGGGGCTGAATAAGGGAAGGCCGTACCGATCCGTTGAGGATATAATCCTCTCCCTTGCGGCGAATATTTAGCTGGATGTTAGTGGCATCGCTGGAGGCGACATCGGGCTCGGTCATGAGAAACGCGGAGCGGATTTTGCCGGCGAGTAACGGGGCCAACCACTGCTGCTTCTGGGCATCATTACCGTACTTGGCCAGGACCTCCATGTTCCCCGTATCTGGAGCGGCGTTATTCGTCGCCTGAGGTTTTCGTGAGCGTCTGCCCATCGGCGGCCGGAGGGTGGGGGGTTTTATGCTACCTCAGAGGCCAATTGGCTCCTACCCAGATACTCGGCCATCAGACCGTACTCCAGGTTGGAGAAACCAGCACCCTCGGGGAAGTGGTTCTTGGGGAGGAACATGTTCCACAGACCCAGCTTCTGGGCCCTGGCCTTGAGCTCCTCGAGTATGGCAGGTGTGGTTTTCCACCGCTGCTTACCTTGACCAAGCTGCGCTGAGAAGAGCGGTTCAGATGGAATACATTCTTTGTCAACGAAGTTTTCGACCTGGGAGAGACCAGTGAGTTAATGCCATGGGGTACAGATTGATAGGCAGATAGATGGCATACTGAGTCGAGAGTCTTCTTGGCACGTTCGCTGACGAAGGGCTGGGCGATGGCGGGAATACGGGAAGAGGCGGACATGATGAACTAAAAAGTGTAATCATAGAGAGGAAAAGGAGGATGGAAGGGAGGGCGGGGGTGGGGGAAGGAAAAAGAGAAAGTAGAGGAGGAGATGGAGGAGAATATAAAGGAGAAGACGGACTTATATCGAACAAAGGCGAGGTAACGTAACCGCCAGCCCAGTGGGGGACGCCGCCAAAGTGCACTGGGACCTCGGCTGACAGTTACCCCAATGTGCGGTGGACTAGACGCTACCGTTCGGGAGAAGAGCACCTCATTGCCCGTGATTCAGCATGATGCGGTGGAATGCTTCGATCGGTACGGCTTAGATAGAATAGGCGGCAGTGGAACCGAGGGAGTCGATTAGGCAGCCGGCGCATCACGAGCATCAAAAACTCCTCTGTAACCCAACGGGATTCAGAATCATATAAATTAAAGCTAAGAGGTTCAAAACTTAACCAGAGACCGGTCCCAAAAAGAAGTCGAAGTAGCGCAAGAATTCCAATCCTCACATAGGAATTGGCCCGGAGCCCAGTGCCACACTGTAACAGATACGAGGAAAAGGGAGACGAAGAGGAAGAACGCCATGCAACTCGCGCGGAAACCAGCCCAGCTCTGTGCGCCTCATTCACCAAAAAGAGCCCTCCCTTGGGGCGGCACAACGAAGGTCTTAATCGAATTAAGGAAACTCAAATATCGGAATTCTCCACCTTGCACTGCAGCACAAGGGATGGGCTGTCTCTCTAACGACCATGCGGGCAATCGACTACATGGCTTGGTGCTGCTAGCGGGCTTACGATAGAGGAGCTGGATAAGATCACCCCAGCAAGTTAATAAAACCCAGGAGCCAGCGGTGGTCCCAATCGGCGGCGCCTTAAATGGAGACCACTCGATACGGAACTGCACCTCCTGCCAATCCCGCCTAGGGATGAAACTAAAAATCGAAGAACTGCGATCCCCGAAATCGTACATGCTTCCTCCATGGATGCCGTCTCTTCGTTAGACGATTGAAATGCACGAAGTCGCCCTTGCGAGACAACCTATCAGACCCGAGATCCTGATGGTATAATACATAAAAAGCTAAGCGCCATCCGGAGATTCCGGCTGCCCCCAGAAAAGGTGAGGGTATACTCCATCCCCGCACAAGTGGACGTGACGAAGAAAGAGGCTGTGATTGAGGCAGGGGTACGAAAAAGACGAAAGAAAGGTAGGACACATCAGCTTGTCAGTTAATAAGAACAGTATCGGTGTACCTACGGAGCAGGTCAGGTATAATGGACTGCTACACAAAGTCGACAAGAACGAATAAGGTTGGATAAATTTGGATCCGCCAAGTCTTCGCCAGCCTTCTACCGCAATGGGTTTGGGTTGGCTCCAAAAAAGGCTGGCGGGAATGCCTCGGTAATCTATCGCTAATGCCTCGCTAATGCCCGCTAATGTTGAACATTTCTCTGGGTGCCTATTTCACGGCATTACACGATTTGTGCAGCGAGGAAACTCCATGATTGTGGCCGAACCTTCAGTGGTTCGTGATGAGTGCAGCGCAAGGTAGTTTAACCAGTTTAGCCTCGGCCTCCGTCCAGCGTACGAATATTGTTGGAAGCGTGCTCTGTGTAGCAATTTTGGAGTATGTTTTCGTGCGGGGGAAAGGAGGCATCAGAGCTGTCCATAAGAGCGAAGCTCATTGCAGATATTTCCCTCTAGTTATGCTTTATTCAACGCCCAACTTCACTGCTTCTTTTTCGACTATACTCTGCGCGGATTTCGTGATACTTGGTGCCGAAATTAATTTTATTTTCGTTCAATTGAGAAACAAGCGCCCAGAATGATGGATATCTATGAAGAGAAGGCGTCTTGCAGCGACGGTGTCGTTCATATTGACGATGTTCGCGAGAACAGATATACTGTTGATGATGTCAATGAGGACGAGGAATACTCGTACACCGAGCAGCGGAAAATTGTGCACCGGATCGATTTGAGATTGGTAACTATATGTGGTACTGCCAACTGGATTAGTGGAATGGACAGAACCAACACATCGATGGCGGCTATTGCTGGGTGTGTATACATATCAGCGCCCTGCCAAAAATTTACGATATGCCTGACTATTGAATGAATATGTAGTATGAATGCTGATCTCGATCTTGATATCGGAAATCGATATGTTTGTGCTATCCTCTGAGATTGTTCGCTAGAACATTGTTTCTCATCAACCTGGACCAGTCCATTGTCATCCTCGTCTTCTTCATCACTTCTATTATCTTCCAACCGTTCGCCACGGCGTGCATTCGACGAATCGGCCCACGACTTCTGATCACCTCACTTGTTGTCAGTTGGGGTTTAATCCTAATTGTAGGTCAAGTGATAACCTATTCTTTGAGAGGTGCTGTAAGGTTAACAACATCACACTTCTGCTAGGGTTCCGGTTTTGTGCGTAACTGGGCACAGATGGTCGGCGTCCGTGCCCTGCTTGGTGTCATGGAGGCTGGTTTTTTCCCTGGGGCTGTCTACTTGCTCTCGTGCTGGTATTCCCGTTGTGAGTAAATGAGTCTAGCAACTGTGTTTTGCTGTGCTATAACTTGGCGGCCACCTGGACGTTAATGCAGATGCTGTGTTGCTTGTCAGATGAGCTACAGACGCGATATTCTCTGTTCTACTTGATTGGAGCCGCCGCGGGGTCATTATCTGGTATCCTCGCCTTTGGTCTCAGCCAACTCGATGGCACACATAATTTGGCAGGGTGGCGATGGATATTTATCTTGGAGGGCATCGTACGTATTACACTGTGGGGCCTGGAAATCATCTTTGCATATACACAACCGCTCTCCTCTTTCTGGTAGCTTACTATACATTATGTTCTAGATTTCCATTGCGGTCGGCATACTTTGCTGGATATTCATCGTCGACTTCCCTGATCGCGCATACAAAGCGTGGGGTTTCCTGACCGAAAGGGAGTGTGCATTCGTCCTCCGGCGGCTGAACCGTGACCGTGGCGATGCGGAACCGGAATTCTTTAGTCTCAGGAAATTCTTGAAGCCTGCTCTTGACTTAAAAGTCTGGGGCTTTGCCGTGATCATGTGCTGCCTCACCACTGTCACGTACGCCATCGCATACTTCCTCCCCATCATCCTCTCAGACGGCATGTTATCATTGTACGCGATCCACACGAGCTCCCAAATGGATTTGAGCTGCTTCTCGGGAAGCTTGTTGATTCCGAACACTCGCCGCCGGTCCACAAATCGGTACTCTGCCTGCTTGATTGCCGGAGCATCCACAGTGGCATCACTGCATGATGCCACTGAAGAGGCTGACCTGGTTGGACACACGAAGGTCCGTGGAACCATCTCGTCAACACTGACTGTACCGTCCAACACTGTCTCATCCATGCTTAAGCGCAAGGTGCGATACCTGACCTCTGCGAACTCTTCATCCCCAAACGGATCGTCATACATCCGCGGTGTTTCCCCATTACCATCTTTCTTCTCGCTACTATAAGTGGGATCTTCCACATGATCGATTGGACTATGTGCCATGGTGTATGGTGTATGTATATCGTCTAGAATGATTGATGAGGATAAACAATACTCTCTAGGGCGCTCTGACGCCCGCTCCGCACGTCGGTTCGCAGCCCTTTTTCTAGCCCGCGCAGTCCCCCAACAGCACCGAAAGCTTCCAGATTCTTGGGGTTCAAGGGTTTATTCAGCTGGTCAGGTGAGAAGCCAAACTTGCTGTTCTGTACTTCGGGGTCGGGTTTCCTGCTGGGGTCCAGTCTGGTAGTTCCTTCATCGCCTGCGTTGTCCTCGCCGAGCGCTCTGCGAGGCAACGTCGGCACATCGGTGTCTCCATAGTTATTCGATATTTGAGTGCTGTACTCTGGTTGTACTGGCCAGCCACAAGGCTGCGTAAAGGGCACGGACCGCAAGGGGGAATCGGGCTCAATCATGTTAGTTTTTGGCGAGACGAGTTTGTGCGTAAGTGTATACAGTTTTGTTGAATTGGTTTTCAGCAGAAGCTCACGTTCAACGGAACCTTTTGTGCACAAGCTCAATGCAAAAGTAGTAAGAGTATATGGGGCATAGGGGGGTGGTCGCCTCAGAGAGCTTATCCGAAGGACGACCACGGACGAAGAAACGACAATATAACTAGTTCTGAGGGGCAAGAATTGCCTATTCCGGCCCAATTCAACCAGGAGGTCTAGTGTAATGCCTTAAACTTGCTGGTGGCTGGCTAATAGTTCTCTTTAGGACAGACTTTTGTTGAAAAGGTCACTAGGTTTGACGTTGTTATGACGCAATGGTCGGCGATTTATGGTACATGACTAGCAGAAGTTAAAATATAGAACTAAAGCACTACCGCTAACCAAAGGTGTGCCAAGCATCGCTACATATACTCCTCACTCACTTTGATAATTTCCCCTTTTCGGTGGGACATGTCAATCCCTGTGACGTAGAGGAATAAAATACAACACATCCTATTCAGCTGGAAAGTAATGTAGATCGGTTTATGTAGTTTCGTTCTCACCGATATGATCCCGCGAAACCTACTTTGCTCCAGTACTACTTGTCTCCAAACATTGTGTCTCTGCAAATACAATACTGAGACGTATCACGTAGCATTGTCATGCGCCAACCCAATGAACGCAGATGTAGCTCATGTCTGGTAAGAGGCACGATGAGCGAATCCGACACAGATGCCTTGAGAGGCGAGTCGTCAGCTCCGAAGTACACAAGTGGGTTGCCTAGAAACGGAATCGATTAATTGATGATGTTGATCGCGCCGCAGTCACACTAGCCCAAGCCGACACGTGAATGAATCCAAAGCTCAAACACATTCCACCAAATAGCATACCACTACTATCTCTCTAAGTTTGATAACTGACAATATTCTAAAAAGCATACTGAAAATAATTTACCTTCAGGATATAGAATATGATAGCCATACACTGCAATGAAAGCTAAAGTATAAAACTAAAGGAGCATGAGGAACAGCTTGATACTCTCCAAGGCTGTCTCAACAGTTGGATAGGATCCTAACCCCCTTAAATATCGATACCGTATTCGAAATGATGTAACAGTAACCTTCGTTTTAGACTATTTTGACTTCTTTCCTGTTTCACCAATTTTTACCTGTTCTGCCATCTTATTTACTACTTAACGGGCCTATGGCAAAGTTAAGATTGTGTCTGGCACTATACGGGTATTGGTGTCTTGAAAATAGAAGCTGATGAAAGATCACCTATTCCGTAACATAATCGCCTATTGCGGTCAAATTGGGAAGTCTAACCTTTCCTTCATTACCCTTGTTACCCCAGACCACAGTTACTGCTCCTGATAGACCCTCCGGATAAATCTGCAACTGTAGGTCAAATACGATCGGGTTGTCTTGTGATAACGGCTTTTTGGATGATACGAGGATCACATCAATCGGCGCCAGAGGAGGTGCACTCATAATGACATCACACTCAATCTGGTCACCAGACAATTGCTGTGCTTCAAACATGGTCCTTGAAAGCGCAGAAACTGTAGTTCCAGGACGAGGGATCGCCTGTAAGCTGATACCAGGAGCACCCTGAACTTCACATGAGCTGACACGGCCTGTTGCATTTCCAATGCCCTTCACTTTAAAAACTCCTCTTGCGGTAATGAATTTTGAATGGAAAAGCGAAGCTCTCTGGACCTTCTCCGCGATTTCCTTGTGTTCCTGAATGGGGCTCCTGAGAAGGAAATTGCAAATGCTGTCAACGAACACACCAGTAATATCATGCGTTCCATCTGACCCGATACTTTCTCTCCATTGATTGAATAGCTTCGAGCTAGTAGGGTCCCTAGCCAAGGCTGTGTTTAACTGTAGGTTTCCTCCCATAACAGAGCATTTGCTTTCACGTCGGCATAAGTATTCTCTGTATTGGGATGTACCTTTCGCTCTACCTTCGACGCCTAAAACCGAGCTATACTCTGTTCCAATATGTTCGCGGAAATTGTCTTTCGATTCGTCGGATGCATCATGCCTCGTGACCTGAAGGTGGTACCGCGCTCCAGATGAACAGCCTGTGATAACATGCGTGCCCCATTTCGCAAAAAACTTGGCAAATGCATCTCGTGCTGAAGGATCATTCTCGTTCCAGGAAGGAAGTTTCCTTGCTGTCTTGATAAAGTCTGCATTGTCTTATCTCTTTCCAGATTTTTTTATGTTGAACTGGGCAGTATAGTGGAGCTTACCAATACTCCAGTGGAGCAAAGTAAATCTTCTGCCACGGTGCCTGTCCCACCAGGAGCAATTAAAACATTGTCGGGAACTATATATTTCTTATTCTGTTCTAGAGAAATAGTTATTTCCATATTAAAGTTGAGGTTCAGAAATTGAACCTTTTCAGTGCTCTCTATTTTCTTGGTAGTGAAATAAATTCGAGCCTTATGCTTTATCAGCTTGTCTCTGTAAATGATATGTAGGGGAACAGTAATACCTGGGAAGAGAGTGATAGTACGTCCTATCAGGCTGCAGGACGGCAGTGGTTCAGGCAGAGTATCCATGCTTTTCTGGTGATAAATACAGGAGGTAAGGCAGTTGTATGATGGAAGAAACAAAGAGTGGCATTGTGCAGTTAATCGGTCCGTTATATATGGTTTTTCCGGTGATATAATAACCTTTTTCTAGTTGAAAATTCTCTAGTTGCCATTTTTTTGTCATCTTTGATCATAACGTTCGGTAACAACATTATCTGTTGTATGACGGTGGCCGTTGCTGGTCTGTCCTAATATTCTTATAATTGCTACAGTATCTGTCAAATAGCCAAGGGACCGCCTTCCTGGCCAGGTCATCTCTCACCTTCACTGCCTTACTTTTGCTTTCAACGCCTTACGGGCGTTTCGGCTGCTATCCGTAGTTCACACATTTAAAGGTGCAAATAAATCTAGCTAATTAATATGTAATTGGCAGAAAACAAGGATCGTAAATATTTTAGTCCTGCTTTCAGGGGATCCATAATATAATATGATAGGAGATTGAGAAGTTACGTAGTAAAGAAACAGAGACAAGAGTTTCTAGCAGGGAGTAACTGTCGTTCAGGACTTTTACCTGGGTGTAGGCTACTTAAACACTGCACGCTTCCCCTACCGATTTTTTCACAACCTCTGAACTCTTCATCATTTCTACCCTTCTCTCGGACTTTACTTCCGTAGACATTCACAATATCAGACCGCAAAGAAAATGATCACACTTTCGTATGTCTCTCTAGCGCTCACTCCTCCCTTATATCTGCACAGTCTTAATTTAGTCGGAGGTCTGTTGCTACCTCAAATCTATGTGGACCCCCCGTGTCTACAATCACCTAGAGCACACACGACACTTTAGAGGTCGAACCAAGTTATTAACATGTCCTGGATGAGGAGAACGCTGTCAAACCTGTAACATGGTCTGAAAAGTGCTCGGATTTACGTAAGAATGCTTACATCATTATTGAGGGCCGGCCGTGCAAAGTTGTTGATATTTCTGTCGACGAGAGTCGGGCTATGACACAAGTGAAAGGTGTGGACATCTTTACTGGCAGGCAGCTTGAAATGGAGTTTCTTCCTGACCATTCCGTCGATGTCCCGGCGGTGCGGTGTTTGGAGTATCAGCTTGTAAGTTAACGATACAGGGCAAACGCAAAGAGTATGCTTATCATATATAGATCAATGTTGATGAAGGTTTCCTCAACTTAGTGACGCAGGATTGGGTCGCAAAAGACGATGTCAAGGTCCCTGTAGGTGACATTGGTAATCAGATTACAAGCGACTTCGATGCGGGCAAGGACGTCTGTAAGTGATACTAGAACATATCGTCAACATTTAAGGACACTGACCGAATATTTTGTCTTTAGTAGTTACGGTTGTCTCGGCCATGGGCGAGGAAGCTGCTGTTGGATGTAAGGAGTCCCAAAAGGTGCATAAGGTGTGCTGTTATGGTCTATTCAGTTTCTACCGGTTTTGTTTCTGCGAAGCATTGTTGCGGCCTCAGCCTCCCAAATATCGGCAACATGTGTGCCAGGGCCACCGCAGCCACGCCTATTTTTGATTGAATAAGACTACAATTCTTCCCAGGTATCCTACCTTACCTAATGTACGGACCACTTGCACTGGATAGTAGATCGTTACACCTAGCTTATGGAAGTAAAGATATCATGGATAACCAGAGGACTCTCTTCTGACTGCTTCTCTGATAGTTCCTGTTCAGGCTCTGTGCGCTCCCTTACCGTATTGCTTTTCTTGTTCGCCAGTGGTCCTTGTCTCTCCTATTGCCTTATAGTCAAGGAGCTTGCGTCCGTCTCTGCGATGATTCGATTTCTAGCGACTTGTTTTATCTCCACGCATACTATTGCCCCTGACCGACTGATGGTGTAAGCGGAAATCAGAAGAAGGAAGGTTGGCAGGATAATCTGCCTGCCATCAGGATATGGCATGCTGTCTAGTACCCAGTGATGATGAAGCACCAGGTACAAGTCATCGACATTCATAACGCGTTTGTCTCCGGCAGACAAGCCTAGTTTATATAAGGGCACCAGGGCGCCGGTCATGTACTGGCCAGTAGTTAGTGAACAGAGCAGGGAGAGACATTGATAGAGCTTACGTCATTAATGTCACTATGGCATTTGGCGTGAAGACTGCGGTCAATAGCTTGGCAACACACTTGGCACCATTACCTCCAGTTTTCATGTGAACTGCTGAACTTTTTTATTACATATCATTAAGTATCGATTTTAAAAAAGCTCATGGCATCTTTTTTCCAGGCTGCCGCAATGAATTTTAGCCAGTATTTCCTGAGAAAGTCGCAGTACATCATGCCAATCCACTGCAAGCATCCTACGAGCTTATTCTAGTACAGGGAATAAATTCTCACTTCGTCTACTTATCCTTGACACCTTTGATATTGTTCTTCCTTACTTCAGTATATCGTTTCCGAAAAACGCCTGTGTTTTCCAGATCTCGATAATATTGCCGATAGTATTCTGGGCCAAAGATAGTCTTTTTTTTAGAGCTATAAAGAGCCGAAGAACCCAAGACAGAAGTTCCTTAATAAAATATAATTTTGAGGGACAAAGAGCAGGAAGCCAATTGGCTCTTTAAAAGACACTTTGACATTATAAATATATGATTGGTTTATGCGAACTTCTCGAACCGTTTTTGTAGGTTTCATGTGGTTGTCCTAAAGGGGATGATTAGCTCAGCTACGCCAGTCAAATAACCAATTAAGGAATGTAGGCCTTATTCAAACACGACCCACCTAACAGATAAAAGTGGTACTCCACTTAACGGATGTCTCATTGCTTCCTTTCCCATTGATTGGATTAACAAAGAATCAGCAATGTTTGAGGATTATTAATAACATAAGTCTGGTCTCAGGGGTCCCACAAAAGGCACAACAACATAAATATTTAATCTCTGGCAATTACTGGTTCTGCTCTTTGCAAAGCCAACAACCCATGAATCTCCAATACGTGCCACTTCCTCGTTTAACCGATTATGGCAAGGGATCTATCTGACCTAACGGCCACTTTCTGCATGGACCCATCTGAGGTATTCGAATCGTTCAATACCTTGGCTAGGTGCTTTAGTATCGTTGGTCTTCGGGAGCGCACAGATAACTCTGGTCCATCCTCAGAACGCTACTATCTGCATGTCAACAGTACTTTGGGGGCCCTTATCGGGAGGTGCCTTGACCAGTACTGTCAAATGCCAGATCCACAGTTGAAGGGATGCAGTTCAGAGGGGTACCCTCCGGACGAGTTTTATCGCCTGTTCGCCCACCCCGAACCAGAATTCGAAACTGTGACCTGTCGTAGTATCAACGTTAACGCAAATCGAGATATTAGTGGTGTAGGGGTGAATCTGCCTAGAAGGTTCTGTATCTTGACTGCATGACTTACTAATATTTATCTTTTCGCGCGAATCGCAGGTGTTGCTCTCATTGGCGATGCAATTTGGCATCCTTGCCTTTATCCATTTCGCTGTACTCATACTAAAATTCTTTCCGGGAGTCACACGATGCATACGACACCGCCACTTCTCCGCCCTTACGTTCACGTTAGTGGAGTTTCAGGAGGCTCAATGCTTCTACATGCTGTCCTTTCAGTTTGCTGCCCTGACCGCTCTTGTGGCCGGCCCGCAGCTCTATGAAGCAACTAGTTTGGCGCAGCTTACATCGAACACCTCCATGGTTAAGGCTGTGGCGTTAATGGGTGTGCTTCCGATTACACATGGCCTATGGATTCTACACAGGGTTGACTTACATTCGTGGTATATTTCTCTGTGGTCCGCTATCACGATAGTGGTGTCTAGTGTCACTCTCCATCTATGTAAGATGGAGCCTAGAGTGGCCAATTTGCAGAGTATTGCAACCGCCAGTCATCTAGACAAATGTGGCTATCACCCTCCTCCCCTTATATATTGCCGGTCACATTCCGATTATTACTTCAGCGCTATGACCCTTATATTCTTTGGGGTCACAGATGATATCCTGAATTTTGTATGTATTGGGATATATGGGATCCTCGCCTTGCAACGTCTCGCCCTCTATCCCAAGAGGTGGCTCAACCGAAAGCCATTGTTTCAAGCTACTTACCACGGAGCGTATCCGTGGCTAGTATCCAAAAGAGCCAGGTTCGTTTCCAGAACACTAACTGCGATCATTGAAACTATCCTTCTATCCTCCAACTTCTTTTACATTTTCGGAATTGTAGCACTCAGTCTTCCAACGATCGCAATCAGCTCGTGGAGTTTCGGGCAAATTATCGCCGTGGCCATCTGGGCTCCTCTCATCAGTAAATATCTCTATTGGTGTTTCTGTATGTCTCCATGTCTCTCTCTATGGATTTCTTTCTTTCTTTCTTTCCTTCCATTTTTTTTTTTTTTTTTTTTTTTTTTTTTTTTTTTTTTTTTTTTTTTTTTTTTTTTTTTTTTTTTTTTTTTTTTTTTTTAAAAATGCCTTTTTGGTACCTTCTTCTGTTATGCTCATAGTCAGATTAGTCGGCTCAAACTCTTACTCCGCCATCCGATTCCCGTACCCTTACAGAATAAGCCGAGTCCAGGCAATTAATAACGAACACCACCCAAATTGAGAACTACTTTTCTTTCATCTTCCTCTATGAGCGGCACCAAACGGGAAGCAGAAAAGTCCACTGAGACTTAGATATATGTCTGTATGGATATTGAAAGACTCCAATATTATCAGTCGTGTTATTGGGACCTTCAGTGGTGCTATGGTAACACTGACCTCTCGCCTAGGCGATATGCAGGGTAACGTTATCTAGTCCTCATATATGTTTATGTACAATACACCATTGCTTTCGAATGAACTTGGAGCCTCGTCGCCGTCTGTGGTGGCTTATATGCCTGGTGCTCCGTTAGCGGCCCTGTAGCGCGCGGCTCTGAAACCTCTGCAATGCCTCTGCAAAGTCTAGTATTGTGCCTAAGGCGCTATAGTCCTGCGGGGCATCGTTTAACCTACCTTCTTTACGTTGTCTTGCTCGTCCTATCATATCTGAAATGTTGCTAAATGCTCTTCCAATCTTGCGTCGTGGCTCCTGTCGCAGCCTTACTAGCCGCGGGTAGTCAATTAATACATGGACCACAGCCTCTACTGCTCCATTAACATCTCTCGTCGTCCCAGAGGCGATGATAATTGCCGGATGTCGCCGTCTAGTATTGTACCACAACATGATCATTCTAGATCTACAGCGTTCATATGCGGCAAGAGGTGCGGTGTTTCCAATTCAATGAGCAGGTCCTACTCACGTGTTAAGTATGATGTAAGACAAGACAGATGCAGATCTGCCCTCTGCCACTGTGACCGTAGGGCCGAAAATAGAATGCTAGGGCAAGAGGGCTAGCATAGACCTTAGCAAGGTCCTAATTTGCTTCTGAATCGCAATAGTACTATGTAAAACTGAATCGCTATAGCTGTGGCAGCGTATGTATCGCAGAAGAAAGTGGGGTAAAAGTAGAAGACAGCAACCACCACGACGTCCGTACCCGTAGGGCTATTAAATTCCTCAAATTAAATATCAATTTGTGATCTGGCGCTTTTTGAAAGTGGTTCTACAAGCCTTCTGTAGCCTTTTTTCGGGTCAAATTAAGACTAGGCTAACAGTGGACCAGTGAGCGTAATACAGACCAGGCGAACAAGCTCAAAAGATAATCGCTATGTGAAGAGTGATCGCAACTTTATCATGGCCTTCTGAGGTGAGGGAATACCTTGTATATTTCCTCGGAGTTTCTTGACATTTTCATTGATGCCTTCATACAGAACGCGGATTAACTGTAAAAGAATTTGTTAGGTATCTGATGCATCTTTGTACTTTTACCAATGTTCTTTGCGGCGTTTGTCATTCGAGGAATCAAATACACACCCAGAACCTTGGGCTGTACTTCCTTGATAAATAGCTGTATCGGTGCACTATTAGTTGTCAGAAACCTGAAAAAAAGAAGTAAAGAAAAGGATCATATAATGATCTTTGCATGTTTCCCTTGGCAGATTGGGCAAGCCGTAGGTTGTCACTTCCGCTTCAAGACAGTACCCAATATGGAACCTCGTTGACGATCTTTCTAGATTTACTGGAAAATAAAAGCTTGATGTAGTTAGGGAATTAATACATCCTTCTGGTTAGCTGAGTTGATATATAGTCGTTTCGCCTCCGCGATCCTTTTGTGCTGCTTGCTTCTTCTTTCTAACCGGTTTATATGATCTTACTGATATCGTAGTTGACGTACTCGGTGAACCAGTGGCCCAACGCGTCGCCATATAGAAATTTAGAATAGTCAAAAAAGCATGAATTTAAGACCGATATAAAAATGAGTAATTCTATCAAGTCGGATAGTGCGTAAATTTATAGCCCTGTATACCACAGTAGAACATCTGAATGGGGCGCGGCTAGGGGCTGTGACTGACTTAAGTTGTAAATTCGTAAATATTATGTTACGGATTTATAGGCGTATCGTTTCACCCTACTAAATAAAAGCAAATGGAAAACTTCAAGGCTCGCTAATAAAAGTCGATACAGACTTTTTCTGTATGCTGTCTACTCGCAAGGTATGCGTATGCATCAACCACCTGGTCCCGGCCGAACTTGAAAGTCTTCTCAACAGGGACAGGTATATTACGAGCTCCGATGAATCGAACAGCATCCTCAAGCAGCTGCTTAGAACCAACCATGATACCACGAACAATTACTCCTTTTGCCAATGCAAGACCGGCTACATCCGGCATGGTATGCTGGAGAGAAGGTGAGAGAAAGCCTATAACTGCAATATTACCACCGTAGGCAACAGCTTCTAAGGACTGCTTGATAGTCCCAGAGCCACCGTTTTCAAGAATGTAATCTACACCGTTGCCGTTGGTTATCTTCTGCACCTCTTCTGCCCATTTGGGAGTGGTCTTGTAGTTGATGGTATAATCAGCTCCCTACTTTTGCTGAATATACTGTAGCTTCCCCTCCGAAGAAGATGTGATAATAGTAGTGGCACCAGCAGCCTTTGCCAGAACGAGACCAGTGACAGACACCCCCCCAGTACCTATCACTTCCAGTTAGATCTCTATTCTACTACAGATTCCGGATGACTTACCAAGGCAGAGAACAGTATCTCCTGGCTTCAGAGGAATATTCCCGTAAAAAGAGTTCCATACAGTGGTCCCGGTGCAAACAACACTAGCCCATTGGCTATAGCTAAGATGGGAATCCGGAAGCTTGACGACTGCCGTCGATGGAACTGCTACATATTCTCTTAGAACACCGTCAATTGGGCCACCAAGTCCATTATTCCAGTTTCTGATCGGACCATATAAGGTAGCAAGATCAAAAGTCACAATCACCTTGTCTCCTTTCGTGAATCCTTGAACCCCCTCCCCAACACCAACAATATCACCAGCAGCATCAGATCCAGGCACAACATTATTTTTCACAGGAAACGGATACTTGCCAGTCGATATTGCAATGTCCCGGAAGTTCAATGCTACACTGCGCACTTTGATGGCTACTTCATGCTTGCCAGCGGAAGGCACCGACTCTTTGAATTCAGCAAGTTGTTCCCAGGAATCGTGGCCTAGAAGACGAAGAACAGCTTGAGAAGGCATTCTGTATTTGGGCGAGGTTTCTCTCATTAAGAAAAAAGAAAAAAGAGGAAAAAAGGAAGTAAAAAAGGGACGGAAAGAGATTTCTAAGTCAATATTGGCTTGTGAATTCCCGGAATGTCCCAGTATCCTACCGTTCTTTTCAGATGTCTTGCCCTTAGATTTGTTCGGTATTGTTAAGCATAGTGTCTATGATTTCTCTCAAACACAAGCTAGGTTGCACCATGGAGATGGCATATGTCACTGGTGGAAAGGAGGTAGCATTACTGAGAGTTCTGTAAATGTGTATTCGAAACAAGATATACCGCTTGTTATAAGGTTTGTCATATATCACGTACCAATGACGTGACGGTGGATGAAAGCACAACCACTAAACCCACCATCCTGTTTCTACATACCCTTCACAAATAATCTCTGAATTGCTGAGATTCTGCGACCAAAGTCTCACAATAATCCTAGCTGCTCATATCAAAACCGATGTAGACACTACTGTTGGATAATATCAATGAGGCATCAGAACTGATGCCTCACAACAATATCCATAATGACGGACTTCTACATCGCAGGTATGCCTGGTTAGATCGATCGCATTCTTATGTGCTGGAACGACTCATGGTACCACATTTGGGATTCTGACTATTATCACACTGTCAAGCAGTACCGCGTGAAAAATAACTGTTCTGATGATATATCTCCCAAGATTCAATAGTGGCGAGATACGCTCGTAGATTTCCTGTTATACTACTTACGGTTCTTCTTCCTGGTCTCGATGAGATTACCGGTAAACTTCCTTACGAAAAAGGAATACGACCTGGCTATGAAATGTTTACTGTCCAAGATTGTTTCGATGATCATACTTTTCCATCTGGTCCACGATCATTTATATGAAATATTGATAGCTTTGCTCCTGCCTCTATTCCAAATAGACAAGAATTGGTTTCATGGTGGGAAACCGGGGTCAACATGCTTTCATAGATAAGGCTCCATGAGAATCATAAAGGTGTGATCAATCTTAGATATCAAAGGCCCTGAAAACAAGATTAGAAAAATACCGGAGCAGTGATGCCATTCACAGGTACTGCCTAGAATATGTTAACACGTAGTCTATGACGACAGCATCGTGTGTACCATCATAGATTTCGCATTTCACCCAACCAACTTACATTATTACATCACATTATTATGCTAGACAAGGTGCAGTGATTTTTCATACATCTAATACCCCCGGGGATCATGCTCTCTCAACAACATAGTGAGCCGTACTCTTGCTGTGACCGCCATCTGAGTGTTTCAATAATCAGGTCATAATCTCTGCTCCCCACATATGTACCGACGGCTGGCTTGGTCTTAGTTGGGCACTTGGCTGTGTTCCCGGAATAACTTTCCTACGGGTCGGGTGAGAGAAACACCTTTATTATACAGCGTTTCCCCTGTTTCAACTTTGCAACATGCTGGTGCACATACATAACCCACGATGCGTTGCAATCACCAAATTATACTCAAGAATGCCGAAACTACATCATATGCAGAATATGTAGCCGCTCATTGCTCAGTAGATATTATTAGAACTTTGGCTGGCGCAAGCAGCGGTATTGCCTCCAGCATAGTGACATGCCCGCTGGATGTGGTTAAAACAAAGCTGCAAGCTCAAGGTGGCTTTCGACAGAAGTCAATTTCCACAAACATACCGTTCGCAAGTCGAGGCCTACTTGGCGTGGGCCACGCAGTTTGGCATGAGAAGGGTCTGAAGGGGATGTACCAGGGACTGGGCCCAACTCTCCTAGGGCATGTACCTAGATGGGCTATCTTTTTCAGTACCTACCACCGAAGCCGTGAAATATTTCATGCATGTCTTGGTCAGTCGACCCAGCTTAGTTGGCCAACGTACCGTGCATTGAGAACTGATTTATCAGGGGCAGACCTTGAGAGCCAATGGGTCTCTTCCCTAATGGCCTCAGCGACAGCGGGCACTTGTTCTATAGTTGCTACCATTCCAATTCAATTTATCAAGACCAGACTAATGTCTCAGACCAACATATCTAGTCAGACATATGCGATGCCGAAGTGGCAGTACAAGTCGGCATTTGATGCAGCTCAGCAAATTTATCGCAATGAAGGTATATTAGCCTTCTATTCAGGTTTAACACCGGCCCTTCTCGGCCTATCGCAGCTTGCAATCCAATTTCCTCTTTACGAGACGCTAAAGAGAGGACTAACAGGGTCAGGGCTTGGTGAAATCAAAGACTGCCAAAATAAAACCTCGGGTATTATAGCCGCCGGATTCCTGAGTAAGATAGTTTCCACGTCTTTGGCGTACCCTCACGAAGTTATCCGAACACGGCTTCAAACCCAGCAGATTTTGAAATCTTCTACACCGTTATACCAACGGTATACAGGGATTGTGCAAACCGCCCGAACTATTTGGTTGGAAGAGGGGTGGCAAGCTTTATATGCAGGCTTCGGGACAAATTTGATGCGAGCTGTACCAGCCTCGATAGCCACTATGTTGGTCTACGAGAACATGCTCAGTAAATTAACTAAGCTTAAAGCCAATGGGGAAAGGAAATTGGGTTGGTAAAGCTGTGTCAATTAACAATTTGCACTGAGGCGGTGCTACCTGGCCACACCCTATACAGCTAACCAATCTATGCTACTATTTTTAGCAGTTAGTACGGTGCAACAAGGACATTGCTGTTTCCAAGTACAGCAATACCATGCTGACTGCACAACCGAACGTAGCACATACGGGAAGTGTTTCTGAACTTTCATACGAGCTAGACTCCGTATGCACACCCATTTTGACCTATAGAGCAATCCAAGTACCGTTCGTCCAGAAACAGCGTTAACTCCTTGATATTTTGGTGTGTACAGATAGAGGAATAGCCCAGCGTGATGAGCATATGCAGTATCACTACCACTGAATAGCCACGTAATACAGTCAAGTTTATTTATATTGTAGTATCCGCTTCGATAGAGCCGACGTGTGGCGGCATGAATGGAGGTATAACCATTTCTGAAACTTCCAAGTGTAGACCATATTGTGCTGCAATCGCCATCTTGCATCTTAAAATAATAATAATAATAATAATAATAATAATAATAATAATAATAATAATAATAATAATAATAATAATAATAATAATAATAATAATAATAATAATAATGTAGCCACGTCAAATGCAGATTTAGTGGCCGCCCCAATGCTCGATTGACATTTAGCTGTACTTCTTTGGTAAAATGGCTCGCTAGTTCATGGTTACCTTTGATAGTTCCGAGGAAGGAATTATCAACAGGAGTATATCAGAGAAGGATTACATTCTATTTATTCCTCCATAAAGTCTCGTCCTGACGCCCAAGTCCATCACATCATGTAAGCTATAAGCGGCTGGCTATAAGCCCCAAATCACGGAGAAATGAAGCTTCCCCACCTCACTGTCATTCTGTTATGTCACATATATTTTAATCTGTACTACAATGAGCTGAACTAGCCACCTTGCGACCCGGTCTGCATGACTATACATGAAAAGGCTCGTATTCGTTGGTATGTCAGCTCGCGCGAGGGACATCTCGAAAAGTGACAAGTTAGTTAATATATTGTCTTATATAATCCAACGCAAACTGACTACTCCAGCTGTTGCCTTGCAAATCGCATCACATCCAAAATTCACTGGATTTGTCCGAGTATTAGATACATAGTTTTCTGCTGAGGCCTTCCCGTTGAGAGTGTTAGCTGTACCAAAGGCAAAAAAGCATAGTTTCTAAGGAGGTCTCCCACGATATGCCAAGGAAACCACTTATCTTACGGGCAACTATTTCGCCGCTTTAGCACTCGCCGTCCCGTAAAATGTGAATTATTTATGTGGGTCTCGCTCTGTATCGCAGGGAGATCAAAGTTAAAATACAAATCTAACGATTGCAAAAGGTGGTAGGACGGAATATTCGGTCTTCAGCCTGTTGATCTGACGCTAGCCTAGACGTTTCTATGCATTTGAGTAAAGTTTATCTAGTCAAACAATAAAACTTAG
Source organism: Aspergillus transmontanensis (assembly GCA_009193505.1). NCBI lineage: Eukaryota > Fungi > Ascomycota > Eurotiomycetes > Eurotiales > Aspergillaceae > Aspergillus > Aspergillus transmontanensis. The sequence continues at coordinate 187,087 of ML738346.1, read as the reverse complement.
TTCATAGAGCCCCGTCAGAGGCACGTAATACGAGGCATATTGCGTCAGGATTCCATAGGCATGACGTAAGTCTCATACCACAGGCAATACATGATCATACTGAAGAAAATACTAGCTCTTTAGTACACCTAGTTTGAGTTTTATTGGATATTACGCACTAGCCCCTATATGCCAGCCAGTGCTTCCTTCGTCAGAGAGAAAATACAAGCCTTTCTAAACGTATGGATAAATTACACCTAGAGATCAAATTCTCACTCGGTCCTGAGTATGGTTAACTAGCAATACGCAGGTCACCTTAGAAGACCCTTTCCGGTTTATATTACCATAACCTTGGGAGACAGCTGCCTATAAAATTGAATAGTAAAGATGTCCTCTGCTTACAAAGCATCTGCCACAGTTAGCCCGTATGAACCACCTGATTCTTTGCAAAACAGACCCCTTACCCCCAGAAGCTACATCTGAACTATATGATATATCCTTTGTGGCTATTGTTGCTTTCAAATAAGGATTACTGTTGAACATGCATATCATCCGTCGATTATATGTGGCACCAAGTTGCCACCAGATCAAATTCACTTCCTCAAACTCTAGCGGTTCGATTACCACGCCGTTTTACCGATATGCTAGCTCCAAAGTTAAAACACCTCAGGATGGAAAAGCAAACAGTAATGGCTTGGTCGAGGATAAAATCACTGAAAAAGATGTCAAAAATCTAGGTAAGTGACTAGGCATCTGAAGAGAGAGCACAAACGGTTGAACAGGAGATTGATAGACAATGGTAGAGCCAGGAATGATGGAACTCTCTGAACACACAGAGTTGGCTGACACACAAGAAGAAAAGACAGAATCCTCGCCTGAAAGTCCTTCGGATCAGACGTCTGCAGAGCCCAAAAGCAGTGAAGGACATCAGAAATACTATAGCCTTAAGAATTACCGAGAAGGGCCTAACACTGAAAGTGGTGGATTAGGCAGCACATGTGATGAGGAAGGAGTTAAAGCACACAATAAGGATATGAAAGATAGGCATGATAGGTATTAGTTCTTGTTATGATGAGACTCAAATCTACATATAGGACCCGACTGGGAGATGATTACATCGTCGAAAACCCTGGCCGTAAGGATGAGGTATAATATCTTGTCTTGCAATCGTAATTATTATTAATCCAAAATGCAGACTGGAAGGATGCACAAAGAGATGTGAGCAAGCTATACTCTAGAATATGTACTGAGTAATAGAAAGATAACAATGATAACTTGAATTATCGATTCACAAATTTCGTACCGCCCATCTCTTAAATTAAGCAGCAATCGTTGTCTAACAGTTTAACCTTGGTGTTCAATTCCGTAACACGTGAATACAATTCGAGAAGCTTCGTTTGTAGATCCTGTTACCCAACGTAATGTTGCCAAGAATGGTAACAATACATGTCAGCCCTCTGCTTCGAAACAAAGCTTATAATGTTGATTTCATCTCCTCAAGGCGGTAGCATAGTGGTCCAGCGCGGCTGCGTAGCTCGGCCTTCTGCGCAGCTTCTACGTGAATTATTTTAGTTGGGTTACCTAGGCTGATACATTGTAAGCGCAGCAGACTATAGTGCTATTTCAGCTCCGTTTAGTAACTGGTTAATATAGAGCTTATCAGGTAATTAAGGGTTTCTAGATCAACTTAACCATACCCGAAGCTCAACTTCCAGTCCTGGAGCTGTTGAAATATACAAGATGTCTTGGGCGCTGAATTACTTCGGCTGCTTAAGTCTACTTCTTTAGGTGTAGGGGTATTGAGCTGCATGGTGGGTCTAGCAAGAACCTGCGCCAAATTGATATGAAATTAGTGACATGCCTAAGCATGAAACTACCTAAAGAAAACTACAAAAAAATGGTTAAAGACCTCCTCAAGACGCGCTAGTAAACGTGAGCACAAGTGGGCTGCGTAGACTTAAATGCTAGAAAATGCAAGGGCACGGCGGAAATAAGTCCAGCATAAATGCTAACAGACCCACTATCAGTGTAGGTTAAGCTTACGAGGGGCTTCATCAGAAATCCTGGAGTCCGATAGCCCAAGATGATGATGTAATGATTGCCACGGTGCTAGCAAGATCGCGCCATCGCACAAATACTCTTGGCTCTATACTTGATGGAGATTTCTGTACTAAATTTGTGGATTTCGAACTTGAGAGTCCCCACTAGAGAAATACCAATGATTAAGGGTTTCTAGAAGCGAGAAGCCCAGAAAGAGTGACTGCTAAGTACAAATGCCTGGCAAAAAAGTAGTGATTCTACCTGTATAATTAGCATTGCATATCTTGTTAATCATCACTCGCTCACGATTAAGCTATTTAACATATGTATCAATACAAAGTCCTTCGGTTGCTTTCAAAAATTATAAACGGGCCCTAGCTTCCCAATGATACAATATAGTCCTCCTACATCGTGCTTTCAAAGACTTTAGTAAACTCTTAATTCCGAGCATTTTCCAGGTAGCGGAAGGTTTTATGGCGATATACGTAGCCCGTGGTCTTCGTAAATAGTAGAAAGATCGACAACAAAGTGGACAGCGAGTGTCTTGACTGCAGAGCCAAAAGTCAATGCATGGCAGATGAAATATGTGACCACATGGAAGTAGACGATATGAGGCCATAGGGCCTAGTAGTTCCCAGCAGAGGGGGCAAGTCTCAGGGAGTTCGCCTGCGTCTAGAACTACAGTTAACAACTATTCATAGCAAATGAAATATGTTGGATAAGCCAACTCGTTAATGCGTCTTGCATTCCAAAGTAACACGGCATTTGCGCCAGCAAAAGCTCCCTCGCTGCTAAAACACCTCTCTCTGTGGGAGACGAATTTCGGAGTCGATTACTAGTCATGTTTAAAAAATAGAGTGTATTATTGGTCCATAGCTTACAACCGCCCTAGATACAGTATATATCTCCAGAATCAAGTCATATGATGTCGCTTATTATGTTGCACAATGGCGCTTCACGGGGAGAGATTTGCCATAATGCCGAAACTGTCACAGGGTATGCAGAAGTGTGGTTCGCCACGGGAAAGCATGGCCCACCAGATGGTCTCGAACGCCGTACGCCTAAAATCACCACAAGGAGCTATATGTTTGGAACCGTTATGACACCCGATAGGCCACGAATTGAAATTATTTTATTGTGGTTTAGCACAAGGCTCAAAATGTCCTATGCTTTAATTAGCTTGCCTTCATGTCTTCACAGGAAACAACCACACAAAAGGCTTCACTTTCCATTATATGTTATGGCGTTCCATATGACCTATCGTACCATATGTTTAACGAGTACCCAAGGTATGCCATCTTTGCTAGCTGAAGGCATGGATTCTTTGAACTCAATAAGCCATTCCCACGAATCATGACCGAGAAGACGACAAACATTTTGAGAAGGCATTTTGTGTTCTAAGAGGTTTCTCTCATAAAACAAATAATAAAAAAAACCACCGGTTTTCTACAGTGAAGACCGACTTTGAAGTTGTCCGAATATATCACATTATCCAGCGTTTTATCCCGATATCTTGTGTCTGATATTTATTCGGTATAGTTTACCGTATGATCCGTGCTTTGCCACAAACGCAAGTCAGGTTACCCCACGGAGGCAACGTAATATCGCTAATGGAAAAAAGTTTACATTGGCGAGACTTCTGCAAATGTAGATTCATAACAAATGTATACTCTGTTGTAAGGTTTGTCACCGACCACGTATCAATGATGTCGCGTTGCAGGAAAACAGCCACTACACCCACTATCATATTTTCTATATTTCCTTCGCAGCTCAAATTTATATGGGGAAACGAAATGCTGAGTGGAACATACATGGATTATTTGAACTTTTTTTTCTTAAGGAAAAAAAAAAGAAAAGAAAGAAGGGATGGGGTCATATGAACTCAGCACGTCTGACAGGAGATAAGAGGCGGACGAGAAAATGACAGAATATGTCAAAGGATATAAGCACGACGGATGTATTATTCTCCGTCCCATTCGCAATCTGTACTTTCATTGTCATGTTTGTTTCTTTCTTCTTGGCGCATGTGACCCAGATCCACCTCCTAACCCCACAATTGGGACATTTGATCATGCTCTAATCCTTTGCATAAACGTGAGATATTCTTCCCAAAGGAATAGGATATCAGCGTATAAAGAAATTGGATATTTCAACCTTGTGCTGGTGCCAAGAATGACAAAGAAGAAACCTGGAAGGATTTGTAAGATGAATATTACCCATACCTATAATGCTAGTTTGCTTTCTTTGTCCCAACCTGGCCCTCGTCTTTGTTTGCTGGATGCATAGTTAGCGTCTGTAATTTGGAAATGGCAAACCTGGGTAACACAACAAAGCAGAAACAGGAAAAGAGTCCTTTATAAAGAGAATGTGAAGCTGGTCTTGTGAATTATAGTTATTATTTTCATCTCCATCCTGAGTTATTTTTCCCCACCTACACACGATTAGTATCAGAGCAGTGCGAACGTTATCAATGACTGGTCCTGCAGCCCCACTCAGAACACTTCTGCCTGCAGTATGCCGCAGCCCTCATAAGCCTCCTACCCCCGTTCACCGTGTCGAACGAAGGTCAAAGCGGCGGAGTTTAGCTTGCTCATCGTGTCAACGAAAGAAAGTAAAGGTATGTATTATCTCATAATACGTGCGTTTAAGTATTGCTCATATTCTAAAGTGCAGTGGCCCTCCTCCCTGTGAAGCATGCGCTGCAACGAACAACGAGTGTTTTTTCGAGCCTTTAACAGACAAACGGCGAAGATTGACACGAAAGGCTGTAGAGAAAGACATGGAAAGCTATCGACATGTATCCATGTACTTGATAAGTATCCTGCGTTCTGGGAAGGAAGATGATGTGAATAATCTAGTAAAGGAGGTTCGGAAAGCCTCATCCCTTGATTCTGCTCTTGCAGATCTGCAGTTGTTAATTTCTCGGGAGAAGAGCTGATTCCTCTTGCTCTGTTGAAAATCAAACTGTATTTAGGTTCACCTTTTTAACTCCAATAGCATCCCGAATGGGAATCGTGTTCTGTTTGATTTGCCACTGACTTACATCATATACGTGCTTATTGTTGGCTACACATGACTAAGGAGAGCTGTAAAAACAACAAATCTTATTGTTTCTTAACCTAGGGATATGCTGTTGAATCGCTGTAATACGATCGGGTTCGATCGCATATGCCAGACAGCTCGGTCTTAATCGGTTGTTCATGAAACTCCAATTTCTGAAGGGAGATATGGATAGGTACGATATTAACACGCGAGGGAGGATTTCTAACTGTAAATAAATCTACAGTATATAGTACTATCAGTACAGATGCATGATCGTCTGAAAATCCTTCTTGGTTACCTTACGAGAAGTAAAAGATCCCCTACCGGGAGACGTTAGGAGGTGACTAAGCTATGCGACTGAATGTAAGCAGATTGTCCGCGGATAAAGTGAAAGGCCAGCCATTCCTATATTAGAATTCTAGTCGATGCTAAGAAATATTTCATTTTCATACAAAATCGCAGACGAGAGCCGGGTTGTCTAACTGGTGGGCTAACTCTTGAGTATTTCATCGCATATGGCCGGCGGTCTTACCTCGACGGCAGTCCTACTCTGGCGGTCTCGCTTCGACCTCAACCACAATATTTGTCTGGTATTAATGTGACTGATATTTTCTATAGACGATTCAGAATAGAACTTCCTTGCGTAATAGGTTACGATACAACCATATACTTACTAGCTATCCACAGGTTACACTTTTAGTCATTATCGGTAGAAGCTAAGCATGACTTTTGTCGTTATTTCTGCTTGGGTGCTTTTGTCTGGTACCTTTACCAATTGTTGACTCGGACCTAATTTTGCTAGGCTACAGTGTTTCAAAAGTCAAGCGTTGCTTACCTTTCTCTTCCCTTCTCTTAATTTTCATTATCTTTTCTTTCTAAATATACATATCCTTTGTTACTTCTACTGACAATCGCTGGATGGGGCTTGTTCTTTACTGTCAAGGGGCTGTTTTGGGAGAGACATCTCAAGGCAGCAGTTTCAGGATGGGTTTTTCATAGTAACGCTCTTGTCTAGCGTATCTTATTGTCCTGTCCTGCTGTGGATGCTAGGCCTGCAGTCCATTTTCTGAAGGAGCGCCCCGCTCATGCGGTACCTTTCGACGTACCTTTCATGGTCGTCACCATGCACGTGACCTAATCGGCGTTCGCTTGATAGATTCAGTACAATTGACATATAAGTTGTTCACTAGGCGGCTATCGCTTCTCCGTTTTACCGTGCTAATACCGAGAATTGTCGATATATTACGGTTCTGCTAATATTCAAGTCTTTCAATATTAGCGTTGTCGTAGTATTTTGCGAGTCCTAACACTCACATACCCGAATATTACTATTCTACTAATACTTTGCCATTCTTAAATATATTCACCGCTTCGTGTGCCGCATTAGTCAGGAATTTGTAGCAATTAAATTCATTTTCTTACATCGCTGGGATTTTGAAGCGGACTTTCCCCATCAGTCCTTAGTATCCCTGGTATGCAGAGCCCTCTACATCAGTGAACCTTCCACGTAGAGTTCCTACATTTGAATCCCTTTTATGTGACGCTTTCTACGTCAACATTGCATGTGGCTTGTAGTAACTATATTTTCTTAACACCACAGAGATATTCGAGCTATGTCATGATTATATCTCTCTTGTTCAAACTGTTGATCTAGTAAACGACAATACTATAAACAATTCTTGGAGTACCCTTAATTACCTTAAAGTATAGATCTTTCGACCTAGCAACTATAACCCCACAGAATATTTCAATCATACGATCCTAGTAAGTGGAACTGTTCTTGACAGATTCTTATGTTCTAATACGGTAGATACCGAGTACTGTCCTAAATACTACACCAATTGTATACCAACAGCGAATCTTAGAGTGCCTGCAGCTAGGGCGATGTAACTAAAGCCCCGATATTAGTAGCTACATGTAAGAGTAATAGTACAGATACAATCAATAAAAGAACTAGATAACAAACTTAGTTCTAGACCCTGTTGGACTTTGGGTGATATCAAAGATCCCTTTATCCAGTCTATACTGTCTATACAGAGAAAATTGCGTCCGAATACGCCAAGGATGGACAAAAGTGCTAAGATTTATACACCATTTAAATATTATATGAATTTGCAGTGTCAGCCTGGACAATATAGTGCGCCACGTAAGCACCACATTCCGGCTGAATATAGACATGTCACCTTTTGAGAGACAGCCAAGAAGTATAAGCAGTACTAGAAAGTCATAAGATGAATTGATAATTCTCGGAAAGAATTAAATTCAATACCAACTTGATGTCAAATAGAGGTAGTTGCGCGCTCATCACACATCGGACAATTCCTAAGTCTCGTAGAACGGGCAAGTACACCTTAGATCTATTCACTCATACGCTTTGTGTGCTTCACCCGGAGTTACGGGGATCTTACAGGAACTAAAGCGCCGTCGACGGTGCCTGCGTGGCTTCTTGTGCATATGGGGCGGACAATGCGAGAATTTCTTGTTTGAGAAGAGCGCAACAATAGCTCCATCGCCACGATGTAATGCCCACAATAGTGGACTCATACCTGTGCTATCCATAGTTTGGATTAGCATCATGGGTTAGAAGAAGCTTGATCACATCTTCATGACCATTCTTGGCTGCCCATGACAGTACGCTTCGATCACCACCGTCTTTTGATTCGGTGTCAGCATGCTTACTTAGAAGCAGTCTCACCACTTCTCTGTGGCCATTCGCTGCTGCCCATGATAACGGACTTCGATTGTAAGTGTCCTTTGAATTCAAGTCAACATGCTGGTCTAAAAGCAGTTTTACTACTTTCACGTGGCCATTCTCTGCAGCCCATGACAGTGGAGTTTGATCATACTCAGTATCACTGCAGTCCGGATCGAGGCCTTGCTCTAAGAAAAGCTTGACTATAGTATCATGGCCAGAGCACGCTGCCCACAAAACTGGACTCCTACCATCATCGTTCTTGATCTGTAAATCCGCGTGGTGGCAAATAAGCAGCTGGACCACGGATTCATGCCCATGTTCTGCTGCTATTGATAGCGAAGTTCGACCATCATCATTTGTGGCGTCTGGATCAACATGTTCCAATAGGAGCTTCACCACCCCCTTATGACCACCTCTGCAAGCCAATAGCAAAGGTGTCTCACAAAACGTGTTGCGTGTTTGAATATTTCCCCCTTCCCTAATCGATTTTTGGATGACCTGCATCTGTCCACATTCCGCCGACCACAGTCGTGCAGTGCTATTGAACCATCGAGCATTATGGCGATACAGATGAGCATTCAAGAGACAGTAACATCGGTGATTGGTTTGCATGAGGCTATCTAAGTCTGTTTGCGAAAACAAACGATGCGCTATATCGTTCAGAAGTTCGTTTGGCAAAGCCAGCAGCGGCATGTTGAGGCCGATGTATGTGGCCACTGCCCTAGTACGATCTGTTATTTTAAACTGTATGATACGAACGTTGCAAATAATGTATACCTTTATTAGCTGAATAATGGAGGCTAGTACAAGATTCAATACTTGCGAAAATGTAAATGCAACTCTTAAATCCAAAGAGCTCGACAGGTGGCAAAAAAGCAAGTTGTTAGACGTTGGGTTTTCAAGTGGGAGAAAGCGTGCGCCCAATAAAAATCAATTCTGACGGATGACCTAGAACCCGCATCATGCGCCTCAACTCACGAGTATTGCCCGTGGACGGAGTCTTAATCGAATAAATCGTCAATCATACCATTAAAAGTGCTTAATCTTCTCGTTTTTGCTGCTATCAGTTGGGGAATGCAATGCACCCATCGGTAATATGGAAATGTTGCTGTAACATAGATTACCATTCCATTACCTGGTCGCAAAGCTCTTGGAGGAGGCTTAGGTGTAACAGTGCAGGGGTAAATTTTGGTCTGCTACTATATTAATATATGTACATGTAATTTAATACACTAATAACCGTATCCTGAATCTTAATATATGCATGGTTGCCATTTAAGAAGATATTGTTCCCACAACGAGGTTGTCATTGTGATAATGCGAGACTGCCGTCCAAATTGTACTTCCGTTGAAAGAGTTCTTATCGTAGTGTTCTTGTTAACTCGACCGCACATATTGAGGATGGAGAACTACAAAGTAACAAGGAAATACACACAAATTTTTAACAGCGAATATCAGAGGGGAGGGTAATAACTATCAGGATTTATTAATCAATGCTTCATATTGGCTCCATACGACTTGTTCGACACTTTGAGATTGTCGAGACAGCCTGCAAAAGGATATATCTGAGACACCCAAAATCCAGACGGGAGGAATGATATTAGCATGAGACTGAAATGCTTATCTTGTTATGTGGCGAAGCGCAGCTGCCAAGAGCCTGGGCGTCTCACCGAGCGGGGCTATTCGCCAATCGGGGAACTGGCAGCGGTGACGGTCTAGTCAGATGTGGACAGGCACGGGTAAACGTTCTGGCCTATCACCGCAGGGTGATGGATATGGCAGCTCATCACCCCTCTCTAAAACATACCCACGCTAAGCGCGCGACGACTTGGCATCATCACCTTCACTCACCCTGCGGGTGCACGCAGCAACCTATTGACCGCGCAGAAGCCACACGCCGGGAGGTTAGTAGTTGGGTGGGTGACCACCAGCGAATCCCTCCTGTTGTATGTTTTTCTTTCTTTTTATACAACATCTTGTTGCTTTTTCGCTCTTGCTGCCTCTTCCTGTTGATTTCCGGAACGCCCAAGGTATACATAGACCAGCGTTGTAGAAGTTTTCCAATTTATGGTCGGTTTGTGACATCCCGGGATAGCCTGTGTTGTGTCCCTACATGTACCGTGAATTTAATCCTTATGGGTAATATAATAGCCTGTACAATTGCCTTTGAGCCCAGGGGGTGCTTTCCACGGACACAAGCAAAGTATTGAGTAAAAGAAGTCCTCATCCCAGCATAGTATTTAAAGTTACTGGGACCCTGGGCGCCGAATGTAGGCACATATCCCATGTTGTTGCTTATTTTTCAGTACCTCGGCATTGTTATAATGTTACTTACACACTCTGCTCCCGTTAAATGTATATATTCTGTCAATATTTATGATCTTCTAATCCGCCCTTGTCCCCTGCGCCCTGGCCCATTCCGATGAACTATGGCCATGGACATCAGTTAAATACTGCTCAAACTCATTAGAAACCTTGATGACCTCTTTTAGATGACGAGGTCCCAGGGTCTGGCCTCTGAATTGAGCCAGTAGTGTTGCTGTCTGAATAGCATTTCGAATCTCTCGACCGTTGAGTTCATGGGCACTCAACATATCGACCTTATCTTTCAGCTTGTCAATATGCGCCTTTACTCCGGAATGATCGAGTCGGTTGATAAAATTGTTCCAGATCCGTTGACGGCCGTCTTGGTCGAGGGGCGGATAGTGCAATGTCAGTTGCACTCTTGATTTGAATGCTTCGTCAAATGTCCCAATACGGTTAGAGGTGAGAATGAGGATTCCCTCGTAGTACTCGAGGACACGGAGGAAGACGGAGACAAGAGCATTGCGCTGTAGGTCAGCGGGACTTCGTTCCTCGAGGAAGATATCTGCTTCGTCCAAAAGAACAACGCAATTCCACTGGGTGCCGAGATGGAAAACCGTCTCAAGATATCCTTCTACATCTTCTGCATTGGTACCGATATCACCACATGTCACTCGGTATAATGGTCTCTCAGTCAGCTCTGCAACCGACTCAGCCGTCAGTGTTTTTCCTGTACCGGGCCCTCCATGCAGAAGAAGGATAAGTCCGTTGCCCTTTCCTTCTATCACGTCAGTTGAGGTCGGCGCGATGACACTATTATGAGAGAAGATCAATGCTTCGATCAAATCCTTCTTGGTATGATGAAGCACCAGATGTTTGAAGGCTTCAGTATTCCACTTGATATCACTTAGATGCTTGACAGACAGGGTTCCTACGATGTCAGTACGCTATCATGGTCATGTAATGGGAACATACTCCACTTCTTATCGTGAAAGCCAAACCCATGAATGGTCGCTGGAAGGAGCAGCAAAAACGGGTCATTTGGTGAAATTGCCTCGGTCACATCTGGTCCTCCATATTTGCGTACAGGGGGGTTGTTATCAACGTGGATCTGTTGGTACATTTGCATATCAACCATATAGCGGGGGTTACTCTGCTGAAGTCAGACAGTGTGTCAAATAGGTGTCTTTTATCTTACCGTTCGCAACTCAAACGTAGACTGTGGAGCAGTATATGCAATAAACCTTCGCTGTCGGCATTGCCAAAACTTCTCGCCGCGTCTGCGCAATGTTTCTTCCACGCCGGTGTCGTCATACTTTAGAGGATGAACCTCCAAATCTTGGATCTCAACCCTTTCCTCTTCCGTAGAAGCCCATTTGAGTATAAATTGTGTTTTCTCCTGATAGAAGGCACCATCAAAGCCCCATGAGTGACAGTTCAAACTCAATTCCAGGTTATCCAGCTGATGACAGGCCTGGACCAAATACGCCAATGGTTCTCCATCTCGGTATGTCACAACCACCTCATTCGGTGGAAATAGCTTCCTTAGATGCTTCCAACTGGTATCACCCTGGCTGAACAATCTGTCCGCTTCATCGTATTCGTGGCCAAACGTGCATTCCATAAATTGGCGGAAGGCCAGAACCCGATCCTGGTCGCTATTATGTAAGGCTGAAATACCCTTTGGTTCGCCCTTTCGGTTGAAATAAAAGTAGTGATATAGCTCATCCATATTTCGCTTATTCGTAAGATTCTCCAGGCGCTCCAGGTTAATGTCTGTGAGTCGGTGGAGGGCATTCTTCAGACTGGAAGAAATCAGCTCCACTCTTTCGGACCAATGCTGAGCTTCGTTCCCATCTTCCTTGAGAGAGTAGAAATACGGCAATAAATTTGACAACGGGGGATGTTTTGGCTGCTGAAGTGGGTCAAACAGCCTTTCGGTTCTTGAATAATATTCATTACAGCTGTACTTCTTGAAAAGAATAACGCCGATATCGTCGGACTTGGAAATCTCGTCAATGTCATCAATGTGTTTAAGCCCACGCAGGGGGCTGGCTTTACTATCACCCTTGAAAAGTCGAGGGACGTCGAGATAGTGCTGCACCCGTGGGTGATGCAGATGAAGTTCGCTGTTTTTACAAACGACAGTGTGGATAGTGAAGATCCACGGACTAGGTGTAAATGTGGGTGGGCTGTTTAGACGACGCCGTTTGACTTGGTGAACGTTATGTTCCATTATTGCTTTGAGATCCATTATCGATTTGAGATAATCGCGTAGGACGGTTCTGAAATATGATTTTAATTGATTTGCGAAAGGCGATTGTGAAACGGGAGGTTATAAACAGCGAAAGCCATCTGGATAAGCGCTGACGAACAAGGCTGTGACGTGGCAGTGAACCACTCATTCTACATTAACACGGATCCTGCCAGCTGAGAACTAGCGATATTTTAGGCCCCACTGGGCATTTCTCTAATATTATTTTGCCATTGAAATTTGAATGTCGGTGAAGGCTTTTTACTTAAGTGGCGGGCTACCGGAATGGGGCCGGATATGCTCCGTATCCGAATGATATACCTATATTTTCCTATGGTTTTGCTTGCTTCGTAGGCCCTTCCCACTAGATGATAATAACGGCATGCTTATGCGAGTTTCACCTCGTTTTAGACGAACCTGATATTTTCGAATTTTAGCCATTCGATCGGCAACTTCTCCTTTGCATAGGTCCTCGGAGATGGTGTTTTTGATAACCCGATATGGCTTGTTATTCGGTTTCTTTCGCCCTCCAGTTCCACTAGAGACTCCGAGTTGTTCGCCTCCAGCAACCGGCCACTCAGCTGGGTCTGAATAAGCTTGGGCAGTTTGTGCAACGTGTGTGTGTGCGTCTCTTGCCAAAGCTAGCTGTTGTTTCAAGGCCCTGATCTCGTTTTCTAAAGCCATATTCTTCCGGACGACAGTGTCATATTGTTCCCCCTTTGACTTTAACTCCGCTACTCGCTGTTCTAGACGTTTGATATGCTCCCTTGTCCGCTGATGGAGGGCCCTCTGGGCCTCCCGAACGTTGACGCGTTTCCTCTCAAGCTGTTCTGCCGACACAGAAGTCACTTTCCTCGTCCCAGCGCGCGGCTCTCGTGTCTCAGATCGGGAATCTGAATCAGAAGCCGCAATGGAAGTCCTATTGTTATCAAATGCCCTCATCAAAGAAGATAGAAGCCTTTGGCTTCGGCCCTCCACTCTAAGGGGGGCCAGGATTGCTTGATCGGATCGAAGCCGTGAGGGGAACTCGCTGAGCAGGGGCCCAGGGGCTATCGTGTTGGTAAGCTGTGTAAGCGTTGGATATCGTGGAACATCCCCCTCCTTTTCTGGTGGAGGTCGGATATGAAGCGGTATTTGCTGCGGAGATAGAGCCACCTGGTTACTCTTCGATCCAAGCCGACTCTTATCCGCCTCGGGAGCTCTAGTTTTTGTATATGGAGAAAGAGGATGAGACATAATGACAGATGAAGACGTTGCTTCTTAGCACGTTCCCCCTCGCTGGCGTTCGAAGCACTATGTTTGAAAAGTTTTGGGATATGATATAAAAGGAATGCGGAAGACCCAATAGTTGTACGGCGCTGTGGAAGCGTTGTTTAGGAGGGATGTGTGGGTGATAAGATGAGAGGATGAGGTGGCGGTGTTGGGGCGAAGCAGTCAACTTAGATGTGCTCGTCCAATGAATGCTTTGACTGTGAATCCCTAGGTACGATCCAGTTGCAAGAGAATTTTAATTTCAAAAGAAAATCAACGTTTGAATCAGGGGTATTCAGTTACCTGTGATTAACGCGATATGGCTGACTGACGTGGCATCCGATGAGTGGCGCTAAAGCAGCAGCACAAGGCTGTGATTCCGACTTATATCCCATCTCGATACATCCACCATGAATATACCATCAACCTGACTAGCAATCAGACGTCGGTATGTTCCCTCGATGGAAAAATATACCGTCGCAATTCTTTGTGCTCTAGATAAAGAGCTGTTTGCTGTACGAGCACTATTCGATGAGCGGCACCCCGTCTTACCGAGTCCTCGAGGCTGTGCAGACTCGAATCATTATGCCCTTGGCCGCATAGGATATCACAATGTCGTGACCAGTGGCCTTCCATCAGGCGAATATGGAACTAATGCTGCATCGGATGTGGTGTCGAATTTGAAACGAACCTTTCCATCTGTCGAGTTTTGCTTATTGGTTGGTATTGGGGGTGGAGTGCCTGCAGCGAACGATGTCCGACTGGGCGATGTGGTGGTCAGTCATCCATCTGGTACGGTCCCAGGTGTTGTCCAGTATGATCTGGGAAAGACTCTGGAAGTTGAAGGCTTCATTCGTACCGGAGTGCTACGTGGACCACCGCGACAACTGATGACCGCCATTACTGCCCTAAAGTCCGATCCCGATCTGCCCGATAATCCTCTTGCCAAGTCTCTTGATCAAGTCGCAGGTCGAAAACCGGCGTACAGCCATCCTAGCCAGCAACGAGGCACAGAAATGGACATACTGTATTCACCTTGGTATGCTCATCCCTCTGCAGCCAAAACTTGCAATCGCTGTGATAAGTCTCAGATAGTTCATCGCAAATCACGTTCATCAACCCACCCAATCATCCACTACGGTCCCATCGCATCAGGAAATCAGGTTATGAAGAGCGCTAAATATCGAGACCAATTGAGCAAAGAGTATGATATTTATTGTTTTGAAATGGAAGCAGCAGGAGTGATGAACTCAATTGAGTGCCTGGTTATTCGGGGTATATGCGATTATGCCGATTCGCATAAGAACGACATCTGGCATGAATATGCGTGTGCCACAGCGGCTGCCTATGCAAAACTTTTGCTATCTTACTGCAAGTCCTATAATCCGGCTATAGTGTCACTGGCCACCAGGGCTGCGGGAAATGCTCGGAAAGAGGGAACTGTCTGTCCATCAGCCCCTTCTAACCCCGTCTGCGACTCTACTGGAAAAAGCGATATTGAAGAGCCAAGAAACGACACTACCAGCGGGATAAATCAAAGCATCGACTGGATAAAACCATCAAAAGGGCACGAAGAAAGATTCCTCGAGTGCAAATCCTTTGCACGCCGTCGGCCGTCATGGGACAACTGGCCAAGCAATGCAAATATCCTGTTCAATACTCTCCAGCGCTGGATATCTAATCCGAAGTCTTGTCTCTTAACCCTTGAAGCCCGACCTGTTGATTCCAAAAGAGCGCGAGATATATCACTTGAGCTTATTGACTTTATTCGTCTCAACTCACAATTCCATGTGATATACACGTTATCTTCGCCTACCGGTGAAAATGACACAACAGTGGATATACTGAAGAATCTCGTCACGCAGGCTATCTCAATTCTACCAGACCTCCAGTCTCTGATTCCCCAGCAGTCAACAGATAATGAAAATCAACTACTCGATTTAACAAACAACATCCTCCGCCAATCCAAAAACTGCTTCATCATACTCGAAACAACCAATACCAACTGCGCAGACCAGCTACTGCGAATATGTCTTGATATCATTCAAGACCGGAATATCCCAGTTAAATTCATGTTGGTAACATATCAACGGAGTCAGCTAGAAGGGAAATCAAAAGGCATTGTAGAATCAGTTAACTTGCCCCCTTCACAGCCTAGGAACGGGCGCACTGTGGGGAAGAGACAGGTGTTGTGGAGACGGCTGAAGCCTCAGATATTGGATAGTCAAGCATCAGGCAAACGACGAATTTCATGAATACCTCCGTATATATACTCTTTATACCAGATCGAGGCGACAATCCACAATATATCACCATTATTTACTCTATTTATATGTGTTAAATTGTTGTGTCTGATTCTCAGATATAATTTATATCTCTATAATTATCTTTTCTTCTTTCCCCTATAGTTTAGATTTTCAGTAAAGATACTAGTAGAAAACACCTCAATTTCAAATAAGCAGCCTGGACTTACTTGCAGTGTCTCCGGAGCCCTAATGCCAAGAGGCAATACACTACTGATAGGGTATCGAGGAACAACTATATTCCTGGTATCCCCGACCAGGAAGCGGACACACATGGCAGAATCTATCGCATGGTGAACCCTGATGATAGGGGGAGTTATTGGGATTAACACCAACTGCTACTTAGGTTATATGATTGAACCATACCTCTTGTTCTATTGCCAAGCAACTTTATAATTGGTTCTCTTACTTACATGTACACTGCGCAATAGCTAGAACGTCTCAGACCACACTCTAGGACCCCAGTTGGGAAGGACGATCCCACCCCACGCAATTCTTGTTATACGAGGCACCATCGCAGATCTATGTAGACAATGGTTAACTGGTAGTAAGATCTAGGTTAAAAATGTGTCATGGATGGCGTGCCTGTCGACATGAGGGTCACACAGGAGGTACATGCCCAATCAACGAAGGGACCACGATTTACGCTAAGGGCTTGCGTTTAATTCCTCGGCTGCCGCCATAAGCTTAAAATTGCCCACCTTGCGAGGCTACCGGTATTACCGCTGTATCAGAATACAGGCACTATCCCTGACTTGGCACTAGCTCACACTAGCTTTCTAAAGATGTGTCCCGATTTAGAAGGCTTCCTATCTGAATTTTAACTATCGGTCTGTACTAAGATATAGCAAGTTACAATACATGACCCTCACCCTAACAATTTTAGGAAGGTTACTTCGAAATAGACTGTTGAGTCTTCCGCAAACATGCACCCTTATCACGACATCGCCAGCAAATGAACGCGCTTTCTGTCACCCGATCTAAGAGATACCAACCACACACGCCCACTCACGCCATCATGGGCTTGCGTAGGCAAAAAATATCTGTTCCCTACAATAGATCCATGTTTCCACGGTTATGCATTTTACCATCCGAACATCTACGACCGCGAATTTATGTATGCGAGTGTATAGCAAATGTCTATCAAATCCGGAAAAGATGATACTATCATGTATCAGGCTCGGTCCGACCTGGACGAGGAGGACCCCGGCAGCCAGGCAGGGTCCATCGACCCCCTGGCTGCTCCGTTGAAGAGAAGCTTGAAATCGCGACATCTGCAAATGATCGCAATTGGCGGTAGGCTGTGCTCTGTCTTATCTCTCGTGATATCAACGTCTAAGACAATACAGGGATTATCGGCCCGGGATTGTTGGTCGGTTCGGGAAATGCACTGAATAAGGGCGGCCCGGCGGGATGTCTGATCAGTTTTTCTCTGGTCGGGCTTATTGTGTTTTTCGTGATGTGAGTCTTGTGGGTTGTTTTCGCCGGCAGGACGCTAATAGAGTAGGCAATCGCTGGGCGAACTGGCTACTGCAATCCCCGTTTCTGGATCGTTCACCGAGTATGCGCAACGATTCGTGGACGATGCGCTGGCTTTCGGACTGGGATGGGCGTACTGGTATCTATGGGTGACGGTAAGCGTGTTTCCTCATTCTGCTGGGAGGTCGCTGACTCGACAGATTCTGGCGAGTGAATATAATGCGATTTCGCTTGTCATCGGTTTCTGGACGGATGCTGTGCCCCAGTGGGGTTGGATCTTGATCTTTTGGGTCCTGTTCCTAGGGCTGTCCAATCTGGGTGTCCTAGCATATGGTGAAATGGAGTTTTGGTTGTCGCTGTATGTGCCTCGATGCTGCGTTCTGGTCGACTCACTAATACCACCAACAGTATCAAAGTGCTGGCGCTGCTCGCTTTCTTCATCCTGGCCATCTGCATCAGCACGGGCGGCGTCGGACCTGGTCCCATCGGATTCAAATATTACCATGATCCGGGCGCATTTGCCGATTCCATCAACGGTGTCGCAAGAACATTCGTCGTTGCCGGAACGCTTTACGCGGGCACAGAGATGTAAGTCCCCCAGCATATGACAAGTTAGCAATCACTGACGACAACAGGGTCGGTGTGACAGCTGGAGAATCTGCAAACCCGGCAAAGGCCGTCCCAACCGCCATCAAGCAGGTCTTCTGGCGTATCCTGATCTTCTACATTGGTATACTTCACTTCCGCAAGGCAGACAAACAAAGCACTGACAAGAAACAGGGACCTTCTTCTTCCTGGGAATCCTACTCCCCTACAACCACCCCAAACTGCTCAGCTCCACTTCCACCGCCGCCAGCTCCCCATTAACCATCGCGCTCACCGACGCGGGCATCATCCCCGCCGCACATCTAATCAACGCCCTAATTGTAATCAGCGTCATCTCCGCCGGCAACGGCTCCTTATACGTCGCATCCCGAACAATGCTCTTCATGGCCCGCAACGGCAAAGCGCCACGCTTCATCGGCCGCACCAATTCCCGGGGTGTACCCTGGGTCGCCCTAATCTTCTCCAACATCTTCACCTGCATCGTATTCCTAACCCTCTCCTCAAGCGCGGGCCGGATCTACTCCGCCCTAATCACCTTAGCAGGAGGTAAGCAAACCACACCAACCCTCCCTCCCTCCCTCCCTCCCCAACCCCATGAACAGAACACCACTAACCCTAAGAAAAGTGGCAACCTTCGTCGTCTGGGCCGTGATCTGCATCGCACACATCCGCTTCCGCAAAGCAATGGTCGTACAAGGCGACGATCCATCCCGACTTCCCTTCCGAGCTGCGCTCTATCCCTACGGGACTTATTTCGCGCTGGGCGCGACCATCTTCCTTGTTTTCTTTCAGGGGTATACGGCTTTCTTGAACCCGTTTAGTGTGGATGATTTCATTATTAATTATATCTTGCTGCCGGTTTTTGCCATGCTGGTTGTGGGGTATAAGATCTGGAATAAGACGAAGATTGTTAAACTTGAGGAGATGGATATCTGGACAGGGAGGAGAGTTGCTGAGGTTGATGAGACGGAAACAGATAAACAGCCCGGTTGGTTGGCTAAGTTGAAGGATATAATTATTGGTTAATACTGGAGTATTGAATATTCAAGATACAAATAGCATGACTTATGCATTCAGTGATCAAGCAACGGAAATCCGACTCCATCAGTAGCCGACTCGGGAATCAAAATCGGGAATTCCCCCCAACTCGATTCCCCCGCATTTGCGGATATGGAGATTGTGGGTTCGGATTTACGGAGTCTGATTGATCATAAGAACACCTGCCGAGCCACACAAGAATTTGCTTCATTTTGCTTCCTACGAAGATTGTTTTCTATACCTGATATACGGAATATAACTTCAAGATGTCCATCCCGAAATACCAAACAGCAGCTACGATTGAGCGCCCGCGTCCCGGCGCGAAACTGGACCTCCGCCATGATATCCCTGTCCCTGAGCCGAAGGCAGGGGAGGTACTCATCAAGTTGGAGTGCACTGGTTTTTGGTACTTCTTTTTCCAGCTTGATTCTGAATAGGTTACGAGTTGGCGTGCAGTCGCTAATAGACCGATAGTCATTCGGACTTACACAACATCAATGGAGAATTACCCATGAGCACGAATATCCCCGGCCACGAGGGGATCGGAAGAGTAGTCCAAAGTAAGTCCTGCTTGATCCTTCAGCTCAGGGGCAACATAGTGATGATATGCAGTTGGTCCGGATACGACCGAGGACATGATGGGGAAGCGTGTGGGCGTGAAGTACCAATCTTCAGCGTCGGAAAGGTTTAGAAAATGGCTAACAAGTACCAGATGGCTGTACAGCACCTGCATGAAGTGTCCGACGTGTAAGGTCAATTATCCAAATTGTCCGAATCAGAGTAATTCCGGTCGGGTCAGTTTGTCGCCATCATTGTAAACAGTCTCTCGCTGATTTGAGTAGAATGTCCCAGGAACTTTCCAGCGTACGTCACCGTCATGTTCATGGTTCTGGTGAGCTGCTAACAGCGACAGAATATATCGTCTCCCCGGCCGATTTTGTATCGATAATTCCTGAGGAACTGGAGCCAGAGGCCGTTGCACCTTTGTTATGCGGTATGTATCCCCTTTCGATTGGACCCTGAGCTTGGAAACAGCGATACTGACGACACAGCTGGACTGACCATGTACGGCGCCCTGAACAAACTGCACAAGTTCTGCCAAAAGGGCGACTGGGTCGTAATTATGGGTGCCGGTGGTGGATTAGGACACTTGTAAGAGTCCCGATCGCTCGCATAATTTCGACAACACCCACTCACCCTTCACAGAGGAATTCAAATTGGAAAGGAAATGGGGTACAATATCATCGCAGTAGACAGGTAAACAACTCCAAGCGAACCCAGCTCCACAAGTGCTAACCGAGCCAGCGCAACGAAGCAAGATATTTGCATGAAGTCGGGCGCGGCGGCATTTGTCGATTTCCGCAACGATGTCAGTGGATCTATGGCTTCGTGAACCACGTGTGTAAAACTAACACTCAGACAGGTGGAGAAAGAAGTCCAAAATCTAACCGATGGCGCGGGCGCACACGCCGTCGTCGTAGTCGTCGGTCTTGCATCCGCATACAATCAAGCTCTCCGACTCCTTCGCCCCGTTGGCACGCTCGTCTGCGTTGGTCTCCCCTCGCAAGACTACCGCATGCCTATCTCGCCGTTGGACTGTGTGAATCGCGGGTTTCACGTCGTTGGGAGTTGTGTGGGGACGGAAGAGGAGATGCAGGATCTCCTGAGAATGGCAGCGGCCGGGCGGGTGTCTACGCACTATCAGGTTTTTGAATTAACGGAAGTGAACACGGTGATTGAGCGATTGGAACGGTTTGCGATAGAGGGCCGGGCCGTTTTGCGGATTCCGACGGAGAGTCCGAAAGCTACAGAGTAGTTGAGTGGAGAAATGAATCCAGGGGCATTTTGGTCATGTCGGACAGCCAGTCATGGGGGCGACGATCATAGCATCTGACAACGGATTCTGCACTATTTTATTCGATATTAAAGAGGCTAATTAGTTCTTCACATATATAATCTCTCCAACGGACACCGTGCACCCCCTGTCCGCTTCTCATTGGCCACGGTCAGCTGAGCGCGATAACCCTCACCGCAAATAAGAATCAAAGAAACCTTCAGACCAAGCGAAGGGATCTGCACTCCCAATACAATTCAGTCCAATCAGACTCAATCAATTCGAAACAACGCCTTACCTCCAGAAAGATCAGCCGGCCTTGCATGGCTTTCTACCAATCTGCTTATCGACATTCTTCACGGGCACCTCCGAAATGTAACACCGCATATCAATAGTTACTATCTCAACCGGACAGATGCCGGAATGCGGCAATGCCGAGCGTAGAGACAACGTGGATAGCTTGACCTGAACATTATTTAAACTCAATATAATCCCCGGAACAGTAGAAGAAAAGAATCATCAGCAGCAAAGTCTATTGCCATTGATCCTCCAAACCAAAAACCAAACCTCGGAACCGCGCGCAGATCGCACCCGTTGATCAAGATGATGTACAGCAAGGTACGATCGTCCATCCCCAACCCAATACCCCATCTCCAACTCCACTTTCCACCCGTCGTCTCCATATTCCACATATCATATACAAAGTAGATAAAATCCTAACCAAAAACCAAAGCTCCTAACCCTCACCACCCTCCTCCTCCCCACCGCCCTCGCCCTCCCCTCTCTGGTCGAGCGCGCCTGCGACTACACCTGCGGCAGCAACTGCTACTCCTCCTCCGCCGTTACCACCGCCCAGAATGCCGGTTACAAGTTGCACGAGGACGGCGAGACCGTCGGCAGCAACAGCTACCCGCACAAGTACAACAACTACGAGGGCTTCGATTTCTCTGTCTCGTCTCCTTACTATGAGTGGCCGATTCTGAGCTCCGGGCAGGTCTACAGCGGTGGTTCTCCTGGTGCGGACCGTGTGGTGTTCAACGAGGACAATCAGTTGGCTGGTGTGATTACTCACACTGGTGCTAGTGGTAACAACTTTGTTGAGTGTACTTAGATTCGATATGAGTGAGGTATATATATTGTGACGAACTGTACAGCTACGTTTCGATCCGGAATGGATATATATATTCGCAGTAGGTTAGTAGGTTGAGAAATGTATTCTTCGGATTATGTAGTATTGCTGCTCAAGATAAAGCTAAATAGAGGACCTTGAGCTCAATTGAATTTGTATGTTCAGAAGCATTCATATAGTTATATGGGTTTAGGCCTATTCGTGGATTTTAAGATCTTGTAGATATGATACGCATACTCGTCCTTAGATTAAACCATCTCTATCCACTTCTAATTACAATATTCTATCGCTAACATGATATCGGATGAGACAATAAAATTATTGCAAGAGTATCAGGGAATACTAATATCTACTACAGCAAGGCACCACCACGCGAGGTGAAATCTAAATATATATTCAATGGTAGAATAAATCTACGCGGAATTCATCAAATCAGCAGTGTACCGGCACGGCACACGCTCCTTTTCGTCATGGCCATGTGTAGAGAGTAAGCTACTGCGATGGGGGTATGTTGGGGAGCATCAATCCAAATCTGTGTGCGTGGAGTGCCCGTTACAATATCCCAGAACCTTTCTTATCGAGGCAAAAATGATTAGATGTTGAGGTTATATCGTTAATCAACTAATTGAGGGCGATACTACTGTGCAACTCGTTTGGCCGGTGGGTTATACATCGGATGTAGCTTGCAGAGGCGGTCAGCTGGGCTTGGGGATGAGATGAATATTGCCGGGTGAAGGTAGCTTTTGCAGGTGACGTGGGATCTCTGAGATTATCCTCTGGGTTAGCTTAGTAGCGGAGATGAAAAGAAATACGAATGCCTGGTTCTAAGGAGATTGTGGTAGCCAGGGAGAGGCATAGAGCATGCAGATGCTTGATCAGGATTTCTAGGAGCGGTTATTTCAACAGATTCCAGGATTCTCAACTTGTATCTCAACCGGTTCGATTCAAGTCGCTCTGGTCAAGCTGAGGGTGTGTTTATTCATCTCATGGAAGGAAAGGGGAAGGAGGAAATTCCATCCGGAATGAAGAGATATGAAAGCAGACTCCATGGATTCGAAAAGGCAACGGGAGACTGTCGGCAATATGTTCACAATCTTTATACCTTGGTGTAAGCGGAAAGGCGCAGGGCGCATCTGGAATAAAGTTGAGTTGCAATTCATCCAGGCTATTACCTCGCCAATTGGCGGGAAAGCAGAAGAGACTCAAGGACAAAACACAAAGAAAACAACCACGGTGAGAGGGCTGGTTGTTTAGTCAAGGTTGCATTGCCTTCGTTGAAGAAAGGCTCTACGACGAAAGCATGCACTCATACATTGTACATCGTCCCGTGTATCAGTCGAAATCCTGAATTTCAGTTACTCAGGCAGTGTAAATCCATGGTAGCGCAACTATATTTGAAATCAATCAAAGTTCGGACCGACGCTCCGAGGCATGGCCTAAAATCACCGAGCTGCTATCATAGTTGTGAAACCAAAGACAACTCATCGGTATCCTTTGCCAAACAATTCATTTCTCCTACCGTAGTATTTCCATGAATCCAAGACAGGATGATAGGATACTTCATTCGTTCTTCTGATGGTGTGACAATGATCGGCTTTATCAGCATGTAACCGGCAATGGCAGCGACGATCATGGCTCCGCGGTTAACGAGCCTGATAAGATCGACATCGCCGATCATCCTCGCACGATGGATATAGGGCTAGTTTCATGTTCTCCGAAGTTATAGCGATCGACTCCGATTTTCAGGGCTCAATGAGTGTAGCACTGGGTTTGTTTGATCCGTAGCCGGCCATGTCGTGAAACGGTCAAGGTAAACTCTAAAGCGTGCCTGGAAAAGCAGGACAACTAGAATTGAAACCGGGTCTAGACCAGCGGAAGGGTTGTTAGGTTTTCGTGAGATTCCAGTACAGTTGCATGGAACAACAAGTGCTATGGATTGCGCGAGTCAAAGGCACGAGGTTATGAATAAGACCTCGGCGACTTCCCATCTTCGAAGACAGTGTATGTCAACAGAATCACGCGAAAATCATCGTTTCGTACTGGCGTCAAATAAAGTACTTGCCACAAAGTTAATCTTCGGTCGCGAGAAAGCATAGATAATCTAAAATTGGGATCGTTGGATTTTCCTCGAATGGGACAGATTTGGTTCACCGAGCGTCGCACGTCAATATTATGACCAGGGAACGGCACTAGTCATATAGGTAGGTATCTTTGACAGTTTTCATGTCTCATCCGAATCCTTAGCGATCGCAATGCTTTCCATATTAGTCAAGAATATGGCGCTAAGGATAATTCTGCAACGTGCTTGCCATCAGATTGCTCTAGATCACATCACACAAGTTCAGGCAGAGCTCCAGGCCTTCCGTAGTCCGGACCCCTAAATGAATCGCCACCGATTTCGCGCTACAGTAGCTTCGGGCTCCAAGTTTACGAGTCTAGGATCGACGAGAGTCATTCATGCATGGGATCAGAGCACAAAGCATTTACATACTAGGACAATGTAACCTCCGGCTCATAACATCACGACAAGGAGTTGGGATTGTCGCCTCTTGCCGCCAACTCCCTAAACGCCAAGCGGGGCGTTTATTGGACCAAAATGCCGCTATATTCGGATATTTTCGAACAAAACCCACTCCTGTTATTTCCGGAATCTTCCATTCAGAAAAAAAAAAAAATTCATAAACTCGAATACAGGTCAGTTTGAGCCGGGGGGGAATTGCCAAAGTATTCGGCAATAATAGGTTCCACACGGGGGGATCGCCTCGTGTATGGGTCTGGCGGGTGTGACCTCAAAGTTGAGAGTAACGACTACAAACTAGGACTCAGGAAGGAGCTGCAAGGACCACCTGTTATGCCAGGGACAGTATTGGCGCATGTCGCCATCTAACGCGATTGAGCAAGAAGGAGACGCCATGGATTTTAATCCATTTCCACTAAGCAAATCTCATGTAATTTGGATGCAAGAAAGGTAGCCAAGGTTCCAACAAAAGGCACGAGCGTTGAGCAAAGGATCCCGCGTGTTAAAACCGAGGCAGACAGCTGAACGCTCATGGACGAGGAGCGATTCCAGCGAGTAAGTGGCTGGAAAAAATCACAATGAACGGGACAGATGCACAGAGGCAATTTCGCTTCCCAGGATACTTCTGGGATGCACTGCTAGGTTGACTTGCCGCCATTACCAATCAGCGGAGACTCGGAAGAGTTCTTGCCACATCCGTGCCCAAAAGTGGGAATTTTTCATCGGCGAGACTAACGGAGGACCCCGTTTGGGGACGAGATGATGCCAAGAATTCAGCCTTTGGATCCGCACGCCGGAAGCCCGAACGAGAGAAACAACATGGCTCGCCTGTAAATTGAGCCAACTGTGCGGGGTAATCTGGGATTCGATGGTGCAATGTCTCACTCCATGAGGGTCTAAGCAGGGACTAAGATTCGGGGCCAAGTGCCGTTTAGGCGAATCTCCCCCAGACCTGAGAGAAGAGAACAAATGAGAATCTGGGGGCGGCCCGGAGTTCTGACCCCAATGTTACAACGCTAATGCCATGGCGTCCCCGCCATTGAATCCTAATTGATTGGATTACAGAGAAACAATTACTCATGGTTTTTGGTCGGGTGCATGCTTGTACAACTCCAGTTGAGGTTGGTCGTGAGAAACATGCCCTAACATCCCCAAGCTTTTGCTGGAGGGTGACCGTCACGTTGTAGTCCGTCCTTGCTTCGGGCCCTAAGGAATGTCACAATGACATGCGATGTTTGTAGAACAACGACGATCCAAGCCGCCCCAAATCTCAGCGGCACCAGTCAGAGAAGTCCAGACCAACACTCATGGCGACGATCCCTACGACATCCCCAAATACTAATTAAACTCATCCTGGTAGCTTCATACACCCCCAGACCAATCCCATGGGGCAAATGATGGGCCTCTGCAACCTAAACCCAATCCTGCTAAGAATAACCCACGGGCTCCATTCTCCTGATCCATTCTGGCCGAGGCCGGACCTGCCCACGCATGTGAGCTTCATCGCAGTCCGTCGTGTATATATAGAGACTGCTGGAAGCGCCTCGATGGGAGAAAGAACAGATCAGAGCTCTCCATTCTTTTGGCAACGTTCTTAGCTTCTCTGCACTCGGGCACTCGTTTGGTCTTCCCAATTATACATAGATCACCGTAATCTTAATTCAACTCACCAGTCTTTCCCGTCAAGATGAGATTCTCCGCTATCTTCACCCTGGGTCTCGCCGGCACCGCCCTGGCCACCCCCCTCGTTGAGCGTGCTGGTTCCTCCCCCACCGACATCATCTCCGGCATCAGCGACAAGACCGATGCTCTCGACTCCGCCATCAAGGCCTACAGTGGTGGTGACCCCTCCAAGGTCGAGTCCGCCTCTGCTGACTTGATCTCCACCATCACCTCGGGCACTGATGCCATCAAGAGCGGTGACGATATCAGCACCACCGATGCTCTTGCTCTGCCCGGCCCCGTCCAGGATTTGACCAAGAAGGTTGAGCAGGCCATCGATGACATTATCGCCAAGAAGGACCAGTTCGTCAAGGCTGGCGCTGGCGGCAAGGTCAAGGACTCCCTGAACCAGCAGAAGTCCGCTGCCGATGGTCTCGCCTCTGCCATCACCTCCAAGGTCCCTGAGTCTCTCAAGGAGATTGCCCAGAGCCTCTCTGCTGGTATCAGCACCGCTATCCAGAAGGGTGTCGATGCGTACAAGGACGTTTCCGACTCCGCCCCCTCCTCCAGCGCTGGCTCCTCCGAGAGCGCCTCTGCCACCGGTAGCGCTTCTGAGACCGGCAGCGCCTCTACTACTGGCTCTGCCTCCGCCACCTCCAGCTCTGTGATCCCCACCTCCTCCGGTGCTGCCAGCTCCTCCGCTGCCCCCTCCGGCTCCAGCAAGCCCACTGGCTCCGGCTCTGCCTCCGCCACCTCTCCTCCCTTGGCCACCGGTGCTGCCAACAAGGCCACCATCGGCTACTCCCTTGGTGCCGTCGCCATGGCCGCCATTGCCGTCGCTGTCTAAGCGATGAACCTCCATGGGATGATCCCATCGTCCTGCTACGACCTTTGACGATGGTGACGAAGACAAGCGCCATGACCGATTGGAACGATTAGGAACACAATGGGCTTGTTCTGTATATTTTATTCTGTCTTACCGAATTAATGTAACGGGCACTGCCTGTATATACCGCGTTTGAAATTTGCTATAGTCTAGTAATGGATTATATTTGCCAATTGATAGCTTTTGCTTGTAACATCTCAAGTTGGTAGGGAAACTAAAAAAAAAAAAAAAAAAAAAAAAAAAGAAGAAGAAGAAGAAGAAGAGGGAGACAGAGGAACCCTCCTCGGATCCACCCGAAACCAGAGCCGGCAAGGGTTTAGCGTAGATATATAACCCGCAGCTTGTTTTTAAACAAGAAATTTCAATAATAGGGAGGGTAGTATCTCGTACAGTTCTGGGGTATAATGCCAAAAGTAGCAGTCATATTTCAACACCAGCCGGGCTAGCTCAATCGGTAGAGCGTGAGACTCTTAGTCTTCATGGTATCTCAAGGTTGCGGGTTCGACCCCCGCGTTCGGCTTGTCTTTTTGTTTTTAGATATTTCATCTACTTTGCTCCTGTGGGTCATTTCCGCAGAACTGCCTGGTTTTTTCGTGTTCATTATGGTGAATACTAGTATGGACTAACCCTAAAGGCTCAATTGTCTTCTTGTGTCTTCAAGTTTTATGTTTCCATCCTTTATTTGACGTCAACGAGGTTCACTTTCCATAGGTGGGACTCGGGCTAGAGTTAAACTGCTGAACATCAAATTGGGAAATATATATATCCGGCATGTCATGCCAGCTCCCACTAGGCCCCTCCACATATGCGGAACAACCAGTCTATTAGATCTTTTAGATACATTATCCTGTAAAATAACCCGGGACCTCTCTATACACTCCCATACTCCATAGCTACTCAGTCGCGAAGCCTTCTGGGCAGAGCTTTTTTTTTGTTTCTAACGATAAGATGCGACAATCCAAATATTGCCAGAATAAACAGTCCTCTTCTGGCATAGGGCTAACAAATTTAAATGGTATTTCTGCCTCCTTCGTCTCTCCGCAAGTCAGAACCAAGACTTATCGAACTAGAATCGAAAGGACCGACTTGACACCAAAGTTGGGCAAGGGATAAACTCTAAGGCAAAGTAATCAGAAGCTGCCCAGCATGAGTTTCTCGTGACATACTCTGCGAACCACACCGTCTCCTGAATCTGTTTACTTATCACATATTTCCCTAGCCTACCTCTTTGAGAAATGACATAAGGTCAGGGGTACGGTGACATATTATATGAGTTCTCCAGACATTCCGCATGTTACGGACCAATGAGATGCTGCGATATTATAGGCATTGACGTCTTGGCGCATATTTTAGGTAGACCCCTAGACATGCCATGTAGAGGCTTTATTGGAATTCAAATATTAAAGTGAGAAAGGAGGATCGCGAACCCCGTAACTTCCGAAGGGCTAGTGTGTAATATTGATAAGCTTGACTTTCTTGAAGCTTATATCGAGCGCCATTATAATTTCCTAATTGCTATATTTGAAAATATACTAGAGTTAGATGTCCTATTCATATTATCAGCCGGACTTTATCTTTATATAAAAATGTAACGGTTTTGTTGTTCAAGGCCCTAGAATTTCACACGGAGGTTGAATCGGAGCAGAGGTGTCCGGCGCGGTTACGTGTCCGATTGGCTTACCGAGTCTTATCAGGACATGTCAATTCATCTGACACCACAGGCCACACCAGGTACAAATTACATAGAGGTCATGACCTGCTTCTAGAAGGCATATTTGCTGCTCCATATCGGATGATGAGGCTAAAGACGAGCAGGCTGGATCGGGATCCATGATGGGAGGTGGGGCCTCGCGAAGAAGAATGGTTCGTAGTGGTGGAGCAGGACGGACACTCCCAGCCTACGGAATAGGCAACGTGATTGGGATCGAGCTGCCGATCTGCTCAGCTTGCATGCCAAAGTATTCCAGAGTAAGTTAGTGCCTTGCCGCTCAATCGACGATGTGGGCTTAGGTGGATCTCCATAACAATGAAAGGAGGAAACCTTCCAGATTTACGATTAGGATCTCCTGTCTATTGGTATTGGATGGGGCAATGTGGGCTTACTATTATTACTTTTGGCCAGAGTTAAATTTTTACCGAACTTGTCCTACCGAAACTCATTCCCACCCAGCTGGGTTGCACTCTCAATATCTTTGCCCAGAGCCTAAGAATTCACCAAACTTCGCATATTCAGATCTCGACATTCGAGGTCTGAACATAAAATGTGGCCCGCTACTGACTCTCTTGGATTTAAACTGGATTGGAAATTCGCCCAGCGTCATGTCTTACGACTTGCCGGTGCCACGGCTGCCCTCCTTGTGGTGGCGTTCCTCTACATTAATTTTAATGTGGGATCATCAACAATGGGTGAGGCTATCCGGGTAAATAACAAAACGCAGTCCTGTATAGACTTCGACCCTGCAACCGTATCCGAGAAGCTGCATTCAACCATAAGGCTGAAGCAACACACCTACAATAACGCGGAGATTTCGGAGTTTGTGTGCAGTATTTTGAACCATGATATGAATCTCACTGCCAAGCTTGACTGCTCCGTGTCCATTGACTCCCGATATGAACATCTGCGGCCCTCACCATCCGGCGCCCCCCGGATTCAATATTACTTCGCATTGGATCTCTACCAAGCTGTGCACATCATTCTTCCACTTATGGGCGCCATAATGGAGGCAATACGCTATTTGGGACCCGAGTACTGTGCGCTATCGATTGTCGAGGGCCGATCAACGGACGGTACATACGCTATTCTTGCCGGTCTAAAGACTGAGCTCGCCGCCATGGGTGTGCCCTACTTCCTTGTCCGAGACTACCTGGACCCAAAAGCCGGAGGCGAAAATCGCATTACGGCATTATCGCACCTCCGCAACCTCGCTCTTGAACCGTTACTGGAAGAGAGCAAGAGCAAACATAGCCGGCTCGCCCCCAAGCCCACCATTATTTTTGTGAACGATATCGTGATCTGCCCCGAAGATATCCTTGAATTAATACACCAGCGCGTGATACAGTCCGCCTCAATGACCTGCGCTTTCGACTGGAACAAAAACGCGGGCAATTTCTACGACGCCTGGGTTTCGCGCTCGATGTCGGGCAATCTGTTCTTCGAAGTAACTCACGATGGCAAGCATTGGCTGGGTAATGACATGTTCTTTGACCATCCTGACAGTGCAGCCCGATGGGATCAAACTCTTCCGATACAGGTTTATTCCTGCTGGGGTGGTATGGTGACTCTCGACGCGGAACCGTTTATCCGGGGAAGTATTGCGTTTCGCAGTTCGGACAAAGAGGAGTGCTACATGGGCGAGCCAATGACGCTCGCCAAAGACCTCTGGAAGCAGGGCAGGGGCCAGATCCTCGCCGTGCCTTCTGTGAATACTGGATACGAATACGACCAAGCGCGGGATGCAAAAGGACGGCGTGGGTACGTCCACGAGATTGTCAATCACACTCAATACAACACAGAGGCGGAGCTAGTGAAATGGCAGAAGGCTCCTCCACCCATGGTGAAATGCATGCCAGTGTTTGAACGGCAATGGTGGACGACGCCTGTTTGATTAAAAAGTTTCTATCTAAATTGTATTTTGGAATACCCATTTGATATCTTGTGTCACGCTAGTTTTCTTTAGTCTCTTATATATATGGTAGAGGAAACTTCCTACCTCCCAGGGTGCACCTTAAGTCATCGAGCCATTGTGGGTCTAACCGTCCCTTATATGACTTGGAAATAGATCGTAAGACTGAGATTTTCCGGGTTATGTATTTGGTGTGCATAACCCCCACTGAGAGTGGACTCGGGAAATCTGATAAATTACCTAAAAGGGATTAGTGCATCACGATGTTCCGTTCCTTAGCCAATTATGTTGGAGTATGCCAGCAATTGACAAGAAACAGCGAGTCCCTTATTCTACGGAAGCCTCGAGCCCTGGAAGCCCTAAGTCAAGACTCAAGCTTTGCAGATCGCTGTGAAAGCCCGAATATACAAGTTTCCATATTTCTTACATCTAGCAAAGTTCCTGACTTCACATGACTACGACACACCTACGAACCAAACCTCGTAAAAGCGGCCAACGACGCGTCGGCACATGACCCCCTACTTCGCGTTGTTCAAACCCCAAACATGACCATATTGACAAGATCTCCATCTGTAACAACTAGCCCATCTAGACGATTCAAACTTCTACCCAGATCCTATCGTCAAAATTACATCTATCTTAATTACCGTCCAAGACAACGAGGCACCCGCAACACCTATAATTTACCAAAATGCAACACAAGCCCAACGCACACACAGCAAAAACACGCAGATCTATTCCGATATACCAGCGGTCGCTAGCTCTGGGATGAAGAGCAACAACTTCCCGACCGATACACACCTTTCAATGTCCCTGAACTCCAGAAGGTCGCTGCGAGCAGCATAGGAGCGAACAAATGCGTCTCAATCGCGAAACTGGCGGAAGGATCGTTCAATAAGACCTTCAAGCTTGCAATGGATGATGGGAGAACTGTGATCGCGCGCATACCTCATCCTATTGCGGGGCCTCGGCGCTATGCTACGGCTTCTGAAGTTGCTACGATGGATTTTGTGAGCATTTGGTCGTGGATATTTGGTCCCGCGGGTTTCTGATTTGATTATAGGCTCGTAGTGTGTTGAGGATCCCAACGCCGCGGGTCTTTGCGTGGAATATTGATGTGAATCATCCGGTTGGGTCTGAATTCATAATCATGGAGGAGGCTCCTAGTGTCAAACTGGAAGACGTATGGAGTGACCTTGATTTAGAAGAGAAGGTAGTAATCATGAAGGACCTCGTTGCGTTGGAGAAGAGATTGCTTTCTATCTCATTCAATAGGTAGACTGCGTGGGCTTATGGTAAACTCAAATACTCACCAGGACTAGGTATGGAAGTCTGTACTACGCCAACGAGAACATTCCAGGCGCGGTAGCGGCCGAGGCTGTTGGTGATATACCTACGGAAGTGAAACGTAAAGTGTTGAGTCGCTTTGCTATTGGCCCCGTGGCGGAGAGGGGCTTTTGGAACAAGGAACGGGCAAAGATGTCTTTAGATCGCGGTCCATGTAAGCCTCTTCTTCCTCGTTTCCCGTTCAATGTCTAACCTTACGAAGGGAAACGACAACAGGAATATATTCTCTCCTTAGCTCGCCGCGAACTAGAATGGATAGAACGCTATGCGGTTCCAGAGGAAATATATTCGTCAATAATGGCAAGATTTCTCGCGTGATAGACTGGCAAGGAATATGGGCGGCGCCTTTATTTCTTCGAGCGCGGCGCGGCACTCACGACTAGTTGATTATAATGGGGACATCATTCTCAAAGCACCAAACTTCAAGGACCTTGAACCCGACGAAAAGAATAAGATACGACAGCAAATGAGCAGCTCGATATTCCTCCATCTTTACGAAACGCAGGTTGTCAAGGAGAACCCTCGTTTGAACAAGGTTCTCCGCTTTAGCCATGGTCGAGCCAGATGTGATCCTATTCAGTTTGTTGACGATACTTGGGATGATGATATTATACCTTTAAGGGAGTCTCTCATCAGGGCTGAGAGGTAAGTCCGGTTTAGCATGCCATGTACCATCAAATACTGGTCTAATGATATTATAGATACTGGAGCAAGCTTGGAACTGACGCTCCGTGCCCTATCCACTTTACGGAGAGCGAGCTTCGTACACATGCAGAGGAAGGTGAAGGATGGGACGACGTGCAAGAGTTTTGGGATTCAGTCGCAAGTATCATTTCCAGGGATGGATGGACAACTAATGATCGTTATGATGACGCTGTGGCCCTCTTCAAAGAGCTACGAGAAATAGGCCTGAAATCGATGGTAGGCAGGGAAAGAGAGGATTTCGAGAAGCAAACACAGTGGGTTGAAGATACATGACTAGATAGCAGCGTACCTCGTATATTTAGGTTCGTTTGCCCGACACTAGTTTAGTCTGATATTGAGTTGTCGCATGGGATAATAGCTCGTATTTCCCTTGGAGACGAGGCTTACGTTGGACCAAGGTCTTGGCCTGCTTGACATCCATGGATCACGACCAAATCACAAAGAGAATCTCGGCAATTAATCCGCTTGGCTGCATAGACGGGCAAAATACAATGTGATCTGATTGAGATCTCCGGGCGATCGGCACGTATAATACCTCTATTTCGAATACATAGCAGCTTTGTACAGCGTATAAGAAACATGTTTTTCTAACCAGAATTCAGCCTTGCGATTTAAGCGATTACGAGCTCATCGCTTTTGCTTTAACCTAACGCTACTTCATGCTGTTTTAATATCCAAGCTTCTCTTTGCTATCTTTACTTCAGTGACTTATTTAGTCTCAACTCCTTGCTCCCACACACTTCGCATTGAATACAAGTAAACGTATAGGAATTAAGGTCCAGCGATGTATTGGCTTCCTACCCTACTATACTGGTGGGCTCTCCCCAGTTGCATCGCCCATCGAATCCCACGCGATGACCACGATTCGTCCCCTCTAAACGAGGCCTTCGAAAAGAAAGTCAACTGGGCCCTAGAACATTTCAAGATCCCCGGGCTCGCAGTATCTGTAGTCCGCGGAGAAGATATCTTCGCCAAGGTTAGCATACACATCGCGACGCCGATAGTAGTCGTCGCCTCTCACACGGAAATGTAGGGCTATGGTATATCTAATACGGAGACTTCCAAACCAGTCACAGAACACACTCTGTTCGAAGGAGCCAGCACAACCAAAGCATTCACAGCGGCAGCAATCTCTCTCCTCGTAGACGACAACGACAAGTACCCCAATATCCAATGGACGACGCCAGTGCACGATATCCTCCCGGAGTTCGCTCTTGAAGACCCGTGGGCCACGACGCACGTCACACTCGAGGATATCCTATCCCATCGCTCCGGCCTACCGCGCCATGACTGGATCGCCAACGCAAACCTCACGATCCAGGAAGTTATTTCCAAACTACGCTACGCGCCCTTAACAGCACCCATTCGCACAACATGGCAATACACCAACCTCTTGTATATGACAGCTGGCTATCTAATTGAGAAACAGACCGGCCAGCCACTGAAAGAGTTCCTTCGCACCCGAATCTGGGAACCTCTCAACATGACAGAGACCTATTTCACCCCAACCGACGCCCAGGAAGCAAACGAAGACATAGCCAATGGTTATTACGTCGACTCTGACCACCAATATAAAGACGCAGGCTATGCATCCCCGAAGATCCTCCGGGGAGCGTCGGGCGTCCTCTCTTCCGCGACCGACTATGCAAAATGGCTCCGCGCCATGATCCATCGCAGGCCACCACTTTCCCCGGCCGGACATGCCGCAGTCACAAGTGCACATAGCATTGTTCTTCCAACAGTGGTTCCACCCTTTTCCTCACCCAGTTTGTACGGATTCGGGTGGATCCTGCAATCGTACAAAGGCCATGCGGTTGTGCAACACACTGGTGCAATATATGGCTTCGGATCCATGGTCATCTTCCTACCGGACGTGGAGCTCGGCATCACCATCCTAGGGAATAACCTGATGTCCACGAATGCAGTCGCAAGTGTGTTAGCTTACCACATCATCGATGAAGTCCTCAGTATTCCAGAGGGAGACAGATATGACTGGGCTAAAGAGTAACACCGCCCCAACCAGTCACACTCTGCACCCTATATGACTATACTAACGAACCCCCCCAGAGCCGAAAAAGTCCTCAACGTCACCATCACCCCCGATCCACGAACCCTCTACCCAACAATCCCCAATCCACCCCTCCCCCCACCTCTCCCTCTAACCAGCATCACGGGTTTATATACCCACCCAGCCTACCCAACCCTAAACTTTACAGACAACTGCTCGCAAAAATCCATCATCCCACCTCTAACCAACGCCACAAGCGTCCCGAGACTTTGTATGTTTTTTGTAGATCCCGCTGAACTGCCGGAGTCACTTATTATGGAGATCGTGCATGTCTCTGGCGACGACTGGGTCTTTGGGTCTGAGTATGATGGGGTTGCGACGTCGACGAAGGTTCAGGTCAAGGCGGGACCTGACGGGCTGGCTGAACGGCTGGGGATTGAGGCGGATGGGGCTATGGCGGCTTTGGGGGAGAAGATTTGGTGGGATAAGAGTGATTGATCTGGGGGTCTTTATTGTGTTGGTGGTTGTTTTTGTATAGGGTTTGTTTGGAAAAGGGTAGATTGAACGATTTTGAACGTATGAAGAGGCAGGTCTCCGGGATTGGGAGATATTGGGTATTATTCGATCATTATTTCTTATTACCGATGGTATCAATAATATATAACGGTGTAAACTTGAAGAACGAAGCTAAGAGTCAATCACGGCTCAGTGTTCGTCGATAATAACCTCGCCGACTCGGCATCCTCCAGCGTGCCCCGGCTGTAATTGTCGAAATTGAGCTCCCCAACGAGCGTCTTCACATTACTATTCCACGTCAGTATATGCGAAAGAGTTATACACGAAAGAACCTACCTCAATAAATCCCTCAAAGTAAAACCCACCACAGACCTCAGCACCTCCAGCGTCACAAACGCCGAAAAAGCCGGATCTTGTACATGGCGAATACTTAACAACTCACCATCAATCCTCTGCAAATGCCTTGCTAAGGGGAACGAATCACCGACAGACAAGTACGGGGGCAAGGGCTGGGCATTGGCAAGCGAAGCCGACAAATGGCAAAGTAGCGAGGTTAGAGAATGAGAATGGAAATCGGCAGATTGTAACGCAATCGCGGCGAGCTGCGAGACCCATCTTTCTTCTGAGTCACGAGAGCTTTCCGATTCCCTGGACATGACATTCAGATGCTGGGTTGTATGAGCCATCAGCGCCATGCTGGTCAGCATTCGCTGGATCTCGGAGATGATGTGGTCGTAAGTTTCCTTTGGGTATTTGCCGCCGATTGGGGGTTCGTATGTACTGAAGTGACTGAGCGTGCGGAGTTGGTTTAGGAGCATCATTTCTTCTTTGAAGATTTTGTGTCCGGAGGTTTCGAGCTTGTAGGATGCTGAGCGGGTGTCTTGGCCATTGCTTAGTTCGCCGTTGAGCCAGAGCTCAACGGTTGTGTGCATGCAGCTGTAGAATTTGGCGAGGACGAATAATGCTCGACCGACCGATTTCCTCAGCGTGGACTTTGCGGTGATGGGATATGGGAAAATGACCCAGAAGAAGGATATGGCGCATCCGGCGGCAACGGCGGCGAGCTTGTAGGGTCCGAATAGGTAGATGGGGTAGTATGGTTGGCCGTTGGAGGTTGCGACCTCCATTCCTAGTTTGCGGACCTGGGTTGGTTAGCTATGTTGTGTGTGTTCATGCAAGATCGACAGGCCTACCTGTAGTTCATAGCCAACAATGACATTCAGGGTGACGATTGAGATGACGGAAGGGCCGAAGTATTGAGGGACGTTCACGTAGAAATAGTACTATGGAGCAACCATGAGAAATAGAGTGAGTTTGAGAATGAACGAACTCTTACCTCAAATACATTGGCCAGATATAGAAATACAATGACGCCGGGAGTTTTCTGATCCACAATGTACCAGACGATCAAGCTCAAGACTAGCGAGACCGCGGTAGCTACAATACGGGCCACGAAGCCAAACATAGATTGTCCACTTGTAGGATTCATCCCGATCACAATGACAATCATAGCCCAGATGCACCTTTGGCGAGTGAAGAAGTTTTGCGTTTGGTGCAAAAACGCCAATATGCCAACGGAGAATGCAGCGGCCGCGACACGAAATCCGAAAATACTATACTCTGACTTGATGACATGCGAGATAAAGCGAATGATAGTGCTCGCTTTCTCCAGAAGGTTAGCTGGAGGTAGATGCTCGGGATCAGGGAATCGGTCGGGCTCATCCTCTGCATGGATCGAGGCGGGATTGGCTTGGGAAGGCTGCCTGCTGTCCGAGCCCCTCGACTCATCCTTCTCAGACTTTAAGGATAGCCATCCTCGTATAGAATTTTGCATGGGGAAGATTGGTCCGCTCTTTTTCATTGTTCCATCCGCAACCTTGCTATCCGCAAACTTGATTAGATCGAGCACTCCGTTGAGAAGACTCTCCTGCAGATGGCCCATATACAGAATTAGGAAAAACTCCTGTCTGACATCGGAGTCAGGTATCACAGCTCTAGAGTCATTGGATATGTCGTCGACCTTTCCTGACGCCGAGAATGCTTCAAGACTCGCCAAAGATCGTGGGAGCTCCTTGCGCCGTTCGAAGTACTTGATCCTTTCCTGTTCGAACCAAGACGTAAAGTCTGAATCAAGTGGACTGATCGCCTCACCTTTGGACTCCTCGTCACCGACTTCATTGCGCTTGCTCTCTAGTTGCTTAGGCTTGGTCAGCTCCAATGCCAACAAAACATATTGCAGTCCGGCCGTGGCTAGACTGGTCGCATCCGCCAAACGGTCATGGAGAGTCCCCGAAACCTTCTCCATCTCTGATTGCTTCAATAACTCATCTCCACGTTCACCATCTGACCTCTTGTCATTCTCCCGTGACCCTTCGTTCTTGATGATCATATCCAGAACCTCCGGAAGCTGAGCCATTCCAGCCAGAGGCAACAAAATGCTTCGTAATAACCCTCCAATACGGTTGAGATCGCTCGCGGACAACTTTCCCCAAGCAAACTCATCATTAGCATAAAATAGATCGGACTGTAGTTTCCCATGAAGAGCATTCAACTTCGTGATTGACGCCGTAAGCTGCTTCTTCCGCGCCTCTAGATCAGATCCAGGATTAGTCTCAGCATCGCGAAGAGTCTGAGCAGTCCGTGCCCTGTTCAAGAGTCCTTGACCCCCGGTCAGTAACTGAGGGGTACGGTCGACGAATGCGATTTGCGATTGCAGGACTGCATCAATCTGCGCTACATAGTCCTTGATGTCGTGGAAAACATTACGTCGACTGGTAATGGGTAAGATCAATAAGGATACACCTGTCGCAATGGCGAAACCGATCATGAAGCCCTTCAAAAGTCTCGAGACGAATGCCAAACCGTCGGATACCGTCACGAAGGTCCCGGCGCGTGTGATGGTGACAGATGCAAAAATCGAAAAGGCGACCATGGGATCCTGCAGTTCCATAGGGCGCCATGCACGAATGGTGTTAGCGACCCTGCTCTTGTATTAGTATATAACCTAACACGACCTCATTCAGGTAGCCAAATATCTCGTCATATGATTATTGACGCGAACGAATAGAGGACACAACGAACCATATCATAAAGATCAGCCAAATAGCAGACACAGCACAGGCGTCACTACTATATCCATTCTTGACACTCTCACTGGCATCCGGAGGGGTATTGTGCTGTCTTGCTTTGACAGCACAGTAGATTGTCAGGCAGCAAAGGGAAGCCGAAACGCATGTTGATAGTAGATTGAAGAACATGATCTTCATGAACTTGGCGCGTGGGGTCAAAGCTTGCGACAATACCGAGATGAGGGCGGATAAATATCCGATTGTCAGCGTGATGTCGGCGACGGCATCGCTTTGGTATCTGTAGCTAGTTAACCATGGCGTTCTGTGCCCCGTGGAGGTTGTATACGGACATTGCGATTACGATGGTCGGTGGTAATGCACCTTTCAACATCATGAGGAAGGACCGTGAGTCCAGCCCCAGACGTGATTTCCATGTTAACGGGTTTAAAATACTTGAAATACTTAGTATTGCTCTAACTGATGGCGACGAGGTGCTTACCTGAAGAGTTTAGACTGTTTGGAGCTATTACTGGTCGTTTGAGAGGCCATGATAGCTACAGCGGCCTGCTAACCCACTCCGTTATTGGTATGCAGTCACCGTCGCGATATATGTTACATGAAGGTTAAGATGTGATAAAAGGAAAGATTTCAATTCTAGATTTAGCTACCAGCGTCAAGAACTCTAAATAATGTGAATTAAAATCGGCGGCTGCAAGCGGATCGGGTTACCGTGCCTGAAATCCATGACGCGTGCCGAGTCAAATGCCGATAGCAGGTTAAA
Organism: Aspergillus transmontanensis; assembly: GCA_009193505.1. Taxonomy (NCBI): domain Eukaryota; kingdom Fungi; phylum Ascomycota; class Eurotiomycetes; order Eurotiales; family Aspergillaceae; genus Aspergillus; species Aspergillus transmontanensis. The sequence goes on along the minus strand of ML738346.1, from coordinate 148,019 downwards.
ACGTCCCTGCGCTGGGAATTGTCCCCTTCTTAGGTGCTTCTTAAGAATCAAGATTCCGCCAACACAATATCTCGGGATATATTTCCGCGTACCCAAGATAACATGGATATGTGCAGAATAGGAGGAAGATAATACAGGTGGTTTGTGATTGACGATGTGCACGTGACAGATCAATTGGCTCCGAGAATTTTGAAGTTTGGACTAATTTAGGGAAACTTGGCGAAAAGTCAAATATATGAACAAAGAAGAGGAAGATAATCGAGATCAGATTAAATGACAGCAATGCTAGGAAATATATCCAAGATTAGCCATGATAATCATTCAAACCACTTGCGGGTGAAGTCTTTACCGTTCTAGGGAAGTGTTCACATGACAGCCTAAAGGAGCCCTAATTTGGCTAAAACTGCCTCTTACGGCCGACATATATTGAAAAGGGAATGCTCCTGCATCACTTCATCATACTCCTACATCGGTTTAGCTGGAGAGGATGCTGTGTAACGGTGCATGACAAATATTCTAGAGGCTTCCCCCGAGTAAGGGATGCAATGTGATTTCATGAGAACTGTGAATGAGTTCAACGCGCTCTGCATTGTGAAGTATCTACAAAGTACAGTCGAACCAATCCATCCAAGAGACTATCAATCAATAGGGCCAAACAGGAAAGTTTAGTCTTTCATGTTATCGGACTAATGATTCATCAAGTGGGATCCCTTCAGCCACAGTGGTGCGGAGTTGGTGGAGAGGGCTGAAGATCCCACTGGTCGAGAACAATCACCTAATTGCCATTCGAACTTGAGTAACGTACGTATATGCTGTACCTTCGATCACCATGGAAAGAGATGGATGCCTAGTATCGGATCCTTTCTCAACATTCCTGAGATGTGACGGAATACTACGTCTCGATATGGGAATGACTGCCTAGTATAGTCAACGTTCTGTAGGGAGAGAATCATCAATGATCATGCAAGCTGGATCAGCATGACACAGCACATAACGGGAACAACTGCTCACTTACCATACCATACCGGTACCTATGACATAATGGGTGGACAAAGACGGTCGCAGTGCGTAATGGACGATACGAATGGAGCAATCGGGGCTTCGGCGCCTCTACTCCGAGGACCGGACTCTGAGCCCCTGACATCAATTCCACCAATCACCGTCAGAGATCAACATGGCAGAGTGAGGCGTCATCCCCACTGACCTCGCTTGCCCTACTTTCCTTTCCGTTTCCTTTTTTCTTTTTTTTCTCAAAATTAATTAATTAATTAATATTTTTATCTTGGCTTCACCCTACAGGGAGAACCATGAATGGCAACAATGAACGCCCCCTTACATAGTCATCAAATGGAAAACCCTACCGTCATCGTGCGGAACTTAGACTTCTCAAAGTTGGGAATTCACCGGCGATTCATTCCAGTGGTACAGTGTCAGGGCAGATCCGGCATGGATGACGACCACAACCATGGAAGGGGGAACTGGTTGCCATCTCACTGATAGAAGACATCTCGGAGATAAGCCAAATGGCTATGACAGAAGACCCGATTCAGGATGAATGCTCATAGGGCCGACTGTGAACGACGGACGTGGCGCAGTGTCCTGTCCCAACCAAGTGCCCATTCCAGCCGTGAAATTATTTTTAACGTCGTTCTGGTCCATGGATCCAATGAGTTTCATTAGGATGATCATTCCGTCTTGGCAAACATCATTAGCTACTAAGCACTTGCCGCCAAGGGCCTCTTAAAACTGAGGCAAATCTCCGGGGAATCCCCTGAAGCTTGTCCTGTTCCTTCCATTCCTCTGTTTCCTTTTCTGAATTTCAGATTCTGCAATATCTGCAACTACTGCCTAGGGATTCTACCTAGTCCCCTGCCCCTGTGACCACTGATCTCTGGTTCTGAAATACATGCGTAAGTTACCCTCTGCTCCACTCTCCACTCCACCCTTATCTGGTTTCCCGTTCTGGATAAGAGCTGGCCGCCAGCTTCGACGCAGTGAATTTGCTCCCTTTACCTCCAACTCGGTCAGATATCAAGCTTAGTGCCTTTTTAACTGACGATTTGATGCGACCTCCAGACCGGATTCACTCGTGGGCGAAAGCTCACGCGTCCTCTCGTGGTTCTGCTCCTGAGACTCAAACTCCAGCTAGCACTCTCGATTCTCTACCCACCGGTGGAGTGCCCGCAACCTCCAAACAAAATGGACAAGTGACTGAAGCCGCAGGGACCCTGGCAAGTCCAGGGTCGAATCCTGAAAAATCCGATGGGGAACAACAGTCTACCCCCAACCGAGGACTTCTTGTCCGTATGAAGGATGGCAGCATCCGGTTCGTCAGACATACGAAACATGCCCTCTGTCACAGCTGGGTCAATGTTCTGCTCGTATTCGTGCCCGTTGGCATTGCCGTCAAAGCCGTCGGCTTAAGCGCGGGGCTTATCTTTGCCATGAATGCCATTGCCATCATTCCCCTGGCCGGTCTATTGAGCCATGCTACCGAATGTGTCGCTAGTCGTTTGGGAGACACCATCGGTGCTCTCATCAACGTCACTTTCGGAAATGCGGTAGAGCTCATTATCTTCATTATCGCACTCGTGAAGGACGAGATTCGAGTGGTTCAAGCCTCCTTGTTAGGTTCCATTCTAGCGAACCTGCTGCTTATCATGGGAATGGCCTTCCTCCTGGGAGGTCTTCGTTTCCAGGAACAAATCTACAACAGCACTGTTACTCAAATGAGTGCATGTCTTCTCAGCTTGAGTGTCATGAGTTTGCTTTTGCCCACCGCTTTCCACGCCTCATGGTCGGACAACGCAGCTGCTGATAAATATACCCTGAAAGTCAGCCGCGGAACCAGTGTGGTCTTGCTTCTTATCTACATCCTCTACATTGTCTTCCAACTCAAGTCCCACTCCTATCTATATGCCAGTATCCCACAACAGATCATCGATGAGGAATCACACCCTGGTGTTCTGGCCGATTTTATGAACCATTCTTCAGATTCCTCGAGCAGTTCGTCGGACGAGTCCGACGATACGACAACCTCATGGACCACTGCCAAACGTATCAAGAGAGCGATGAAATACCGCAGACATCGGAAATCGAGCACTAGCTCCAAGGGCACCGCTTCCACTCCATCATTCCGTAAGCAGGTTCAGTCGGAAATGCCATCCACGGGAAGCAGTGAGACGCCCGACTCTGTTCATCGCTCAACGTCGATCCCCACGGACGATCCCTCAGCCTGTGCTATTGATTTCGGTGATGACCCTCGTTACGAGGCAGACAATGATACACACCAATTCGAACCTCAATTTCGGGACTTCGGTCAGGAGTCCAATACGGCGAAGCTTTCCAAGAAAGAACTCAAAGCCAAACGACGTGAGATGCGGAAACAACAGAAGCTTGCGGAAAAGGCGAATGAGGCGACCGCTATGGACAATGCCACCAATGCTCGTCCATCCTTGAAGGCTTACTTGTCGGAACCCCCTCTGGAGCCGAGTGAATCGCAGAAGGTCCCAGAGGACCTAGATTCTCCCAAGAGGCGCTCACCGTTTCGTCCTGCTATCCCATCCTTGTTGTCAAACACTGTTTTCTCTAACTCCCAAGCCCCCTACAATGTTCGGGGTGATCCATCTGGAAACCTCAACGGCCTCCGACGCACCAACTCTCTCCCGTCTCGAATGAACCGCCCTCCACCTGTCGGAAATGCGGTTCAATTCGCCCGTGGCGCAGCCCGAATGCCCACCGCTGTCAACCCGCAGACCCTCCAACCAGCGCCGGAACATCCAGAACCGGAAATGTCACGGACCGCTGCGGTTGTCATGTTGCTTCTCTCTACTGGCTTGGTCGCTGTCTGTGCCGAATTTCTGGTGGACGCAATTCCCGAGATGATCGAAAGCTCATCCGTCAGTGAGGCCTTCATCGGTCTAATCATTCTTCCCATTGTTGGTAATGCAGCAGAACACGTTACTGCTGTCAGTGTGGCCACAAAGAACAAAATGGATTTGTCCATCGGTGTCTCCGTTGGTAGTAGTATTCAAATCGGTGAGTTTAATGGAACCTGTGTTCATGGATATGTATAACTAACGATTGACAGCCATTTTCGTCACCCCTCTGGTGGTCATTCTCGGCTGGTGCATGGACAAAGACATGTCCTTGTACTTCACTCTATTCGAGACTATTAGTCTTTTCGTCACCGCATTCGTGGTGAACTTCCTGGTGTTGGATGGTCGCAGTAACTATCTCGAAGGCGCTCTTTTGATTGCCGCCTATGTGATTATTGGGTATGTTTATTGATTCAGTACCTCATGCTATTCAGCTCAAGACTAACCTTTCGCGCAGTGTTGCTGCGTTCTTCTACCCCCCTGCTAGTCAATCTAGCGATGTTGCTAGTGCTGGGTATTAGTTACACGTAATATCCGACGGTCGATGCTAATGGATGCCGTTGGAGTTATCTCCTACTTTCTACCTCAATACGACCTTAAATGTAATAGTTATTACCTACCATGGTAGGAGAAACGGTTTGGATGAGATAGTACATACGTTTATTCCTTCTCGGACTGGATCGCGTTGGAACACTCCCAGAATGAATTACAGGTGTCTGAGCACCTTATGGTTTTCGGGCATCTTTTTCTACTTCCTCTTATAGTTATTTACTTAGGGATTTCTCTTATTTAAGGATTTCTCCGTATCTTGTCTTCAGATCCGGAGTTTACTATTGTCTAGCACACTTTATAATTCTGTTCCATAGTAGTAGATCTAGATTCACGAACTGCTCCATATACCTAGATCAATCCTCCTGGTGAATATCAACATGTACATCTTCGGGAAACTGAATCCCCTTCAGGTCAGCCACGGAAACATTCTCCGGGGCGACAAATCTACACACTGTTAGCAGGTATAACTGGAATCAACCGGTGTTCGATAAACATACGATGTAGTATGTATAGGAGGCAAGCTCTTCGTAGAGATGAACAAGGTCTGCTCCATGGCTCCCTTCTCTGCGAATTTGTCTTTGGTCCTGTGTTTGCGGATTAGGAAGACATATTGAAGGTGCAATCGATGGCCAACATTACATTTGCTCAATGGTGCTTCCATATTGCTGGTATGCTTCTACGGAGTCGTAGCGGATTACGATTGTCTGTTGGGTATTAGTGTATTTGAAATTGGTGGGATGGTGGGATGGAATGGACTGTGACTGACAAACCGGCGCATTTCTCTGCTTAATTCTTCTTTACCAGTTCTTCGAGTATTGGTTATTGCTTCTTGTGTAGTGGAAATAATATGTAGGTGGGGTTCATGAACGTTCGTAGACTAGTACGCTTCTATCTTGCGGGTAGGCTATGCTGATGACATCATCGCTGGCTAGGTCTGTCATATCGCGTGTCCAGATACTCGAGCTAGGATTATACATTAGGATAAATATTATAATGATATAAAGTCGCATCCGGGTATTTACTATCGTCATGCCCATAGGGGGCTTTATTGAGAGTAAAAGTAAACAAGTCCTCGTGTGGAATACTCAAAGATACATGTACTGGTTCGCATGTTTATATAGAGATTTGTCATATGAGGGCATACAAATTCTAAATGACAGACTAAAATACATGGAAACAGAAAGGCAACGCGGTAACAAACGACGCAGTACTCTGAGCCTCAAGAAGACTCAAGTCCATCTACCTTCCGATAAACCAAGCCCGACCTTTCCAATGGCCTTGCCAGATTCAAGGATCCTATGTGCCTCCTTAATTCCTTCAAGATTCAGCTGCAGTCGCCTCGTCAGGTGGCATTTAATCTTGCCTGCATCAATAAGAGCTGAAAGTTCTTCTAACATTTCCCCTTGATCGGTCTGAACCCCGTGGTACATCCTCGATCCAAGCCAGCACCAGACGAACGTCAGAGACTTAGACATAAACTGAGTACCATACATGTTCATATCGGCAGATTGAACAATCGAGCAAACCTTCCCCAGCGGCGCAATGATCTCCGAACAAACACCAAGATACTGCGCTGTGGAATGGGTAATGTAGACATATCTGTCTCGAGAATTAGCACACACCCAGTTCAAAGAACGAATAATCACTGCTCACTTGATAGGCACATCAAGCTGAAGCTCATCAATCTGCTTTTTCAAGTCCTCCCGGTGGTTGACAACATGAGTCGCTCCCATCTTCTTCGTGAAATCAATCGTCTCAGGTCGCGATGCCGTGGTAATCACGACAGGTAAATCGAGTACCCACCGCGCGATTTGAGATGCCATGGCTCCTACACCACCGGCGCCATTGATTATCAGGATACCGACCCTTTCTCCCTTTTTGATCTCTAGTCGGTCCACTAAGGACTCGTAAGCCGTTCCATAAGTTAGTGGCAGCGCGGCAGCCTCGACAAAATCCAGTGATTTCGGTTTATGCCCGACGGTGGCATCCGGGACAATTTGGTATTCGCAGTAGGCTCCTTGTTTTGTCGGAGACGAGACATAGAATACTTCGTCGCCGGGCTTGAATCTGGTACATTCTGGGCCAACCTCTTGGACTATTCCGGCGCCGTCATATCCCATGATATGGAACGGACGAGGAACGAATTTATAATAGTCTGTAGACTTTGGATTAGTGTATGGCCCTGTCTGTAATGGAGTTGATAGTACCTGGTGCGTCATCATAAGTCCCATTCCTAACTTTGGTGTCGATTGGATTAACAGCGGCAGCTTCTACCCTAACACTTTTGTGAGCCGACCTTGACCACCATATAGCACCATTACAGGTAAAAGAATCTTACTTGATAAGTAATTCCTTCCCTTGTGGCTTATCCGGCTTTGGGATCTTCCGATATATCAAGTTGTCTACCGGGCCGTACTGTTCGACTCCCACGGCGTTCATAACTGATTTTTCCAGAAGTGACAATATATTCAAATTTGACAGCTGCTAGGATCAAAACTGTGAAGGTCCGAAGTTGAAGATTCAGTTAAACAAGGATTTAAGGGTGCGTTGATGTGGATTTCTCGATCTGCTTACCGAATGATGTTATGATGATGTTACCCGAGATGTGCCACTAGGTCGTACAACAGAGCTCAAATTATAACTACGACTAGCCTTTTGTTTATTTCTAATGACTTCTACCTGAAAGTGACAATAAGAATTTATTAATTTACCTAATACATAAAGTACAAGAGCTCTGGGCCCCTGTCCTGGCTCTTTTGATTAGACACTAGGCCTAATCTTGGTATAGTTAGGGTAGTCTGTTAGGATATAAGATATCCGGTTTATTCTAAGCATGGATATAGTAGTGAAATTTGGAATAGATTTTAAATATCTGTACAGGCATTGGCTTTCACAAGGTTAATAATATGACTAATATTTCTATCAATATTCTATAGCATGGACACATCTGCGATTGAGCGATTACTTGCATTGTACTCGACCTAGGTGGAGCTAGCAAAACTGGCAGCACATTCCATGGCAAACCCAAAACATCGAGCATACCACCCTTGCGACCAATGGCTAAGCTCCACGCAATGAGGTGCGCCTGTAATCAAGCTCCCATCAACACGGACACTGTTCTTGAACGCCCGTACGCAAGTTTCAATTTCCTGTTCAGTAGCCACAAAAAATGGGTCATCCTCCACAAGAGAAAACATCACAGGCGTTAAAACATGCGCCGCCCACTTCTGCTTCCACACGGGGAGCCATATCGCCGCAAACTGTGATACTTCGGAGAGAGGGCACGGCGCGTTAAGGCGCTCACTATGCTCCAAAATCTCCGGGTCAAATGTCCCTGGTTTGAACATTATGTTGTCTTTTGCGTCCAGAGGGAAGAGTGCATAGTCATTATCGACAGGAAGATACGAAGGAAGGCCATCTTTCGTAAATGAGGACTGCTTATCGCCCATACCACTTGCAATAATGCCCCCGAGCGGATATGACGGCGTTTTATCTTGAGCATGTAAAGCTGCGGTCACAATCGCTGGCATTACTCCTAAACTGTGGGATAGCAGGACGATACAATTGCATTGGCTTGGCATGCCAATCTCGCGCCAGAGTGTGGGGAGGATTTGTTGATGCAACAAGAGACCGGATTGTTCGAAAAAGTCTGAACCTTCAGGAATAGGCAGGATAGAGCTCGTTCCGCCATAGGAAGGACGATCAATGGATACAAAAGGCACCCCAAAAGCAGCGCTCGCCAAGGAAGCAGAGCATCTGGGAGTGGCGTTAAAGTAGCGGTGATCATAGCATCCTCCATGAAGGCCCACGATCAAAGGGCGGTATTTAAGAGGGGCCGCTGAAGACGGTGGGATGGAATGCACACCCTCCACGGTTCCATTATTGGGAAGCGTGAATTGAAATGACTGCATGATATATGAAGAGATCTTTGATGGCCCCCTCAGGCAACAGTTTTAGGGATAGTGGAAAGAAAGGAAAGAAAGTGAAACAATTATTCAAGGTGTCCATAGGCCATTTGTCTATGCTTTTTATAAGCGGGCAGAAATTGGCCTTAATCGGCCTTGAGGGGAGGGGTTGCCCTCAAGGACCATGAGCTTACAGTGGACCTTGTATAAAAGCCAATTCATTCCACTTAGAGGATATAAGCACCCAGAATGTGTCGAGAATCAACCGCTGAGATTAGGTCCTCGTAAACAGTCAGGGGATCCAATGAATGCCACGGAGACCGGAGCATTAACTCCGTTCCGATTTCTAGATACCCATAAGCGTTACAATTAGTCCATGAGTTGACCTCGTGGAGCTCTCGTAGGTGGGTCTAACCAAAATTTCTCCTCTCGGACTTAGCCGGAATTAAGACTCAATACTCCCACCGATTATAAAAATGTCTAAGCGAGAGTAAACGGCGCTGTACAAGTCTAGACGAGCATCAACACTAATATAATGTCCCGTTTCTCAAATTCTGGATATGCGAGTACGGCCACGGAAACCGTCACTTATGATCTCTTCACTCTGGGTTCATCATATTAGCCATGTGTTACGAGACGCCGAAGGTCAGTAATCCACTGAAGGCCCCAGTAATGCGCGCCCAACTGCCGGATGAATTATCAATGAAGAAAGTCTCAAAGATAAGTCGAATTACCCCCGGATATAGGCATCCTCATCGATTCTTACCGGACTGGCGCTTCTCTTTACCTTACTGCCCACGATCTCGAAAAAGCAAATACAGCCTTGGGGAATATTGTACGCAGCCATAGAATTCATCTACTACTTCTTGACGTGGACTATCCTGGCATATGTTCACGCCTGTGCGACGGAGTTACCGTCAAAGGGTCAGACTATCAACATTCTTATCAAGATTGCAAAGGTAATGGCGCGTCCAGAGGGCCAGACGGCTGCTGGCTTCGAGACACAATTCAGAACTTACCACCCTGATCATTTTGTTGGCTCTGACAGATACAAACGTTTGGTAGCGTTAGAGCTCCTTGCTGAAATCCTATCCCCATCGCCTCGTGGGTTAAAGTTGTCAATGCGTCTCCGTTGCCATCAATATATTGACCGCTCTTATTTAGGTTGATGCTTGTGTTCACTAGTTCTTGAACGATTCAAACAATATTGCTACAAGCTCTCCTTGGGCACTATATCAGTTTTGTTTGAGGAACGAGATATGCCTATAATAAAAGCCTGGTTTTCATGTAAACTTGCGTATCTTCTTGCAATCCGGCCTTGATGCTATTGATATTGCCTTTTTTTTTTTTTTCTTCTAAAACTCACGCCTTCGCTCCTGGCCGGAATATCCCCCGATCCAGTATCAACATACTAAGAATCCTTGAGTGTATCAATATCCCCGGCCCGTATCATCCGTAACCGAATAATTTGAAGCTAATGTCAACTCCACCAGCAAGGTATACCTAAATTTGAGAAGATAGTAAAACGTCAGGTGGTTTTTATGCGATAATATTATGTATATTGCCAGCCCCCACAAGATCTCTAGACCTTTTGTACCTACATCATCAATCAACCAGCTCTATCATCGCCACTAATGGAGCCCTAAAGCTCTCACATATATCAGGACTATGTGGATAGGAAACGAACACTGACCTTGTGCGACTTTTAGGTTATTCTTAAGCCCAGAATTTATATGATGGCAATTCTGATATCAAGCCAGTTGAAAAATTAGTGGAATTCATATTATTTGATTCACCGAGTCTCACGATGTGTAAAGCTGACTAAATAGACGGACTTTAAACGGGAAGTCTAATATGGAGCGTGGCCGGGGCTCCTAGCATATGTAGAGCTCAACAGAAAATTAATAGATCTATATGGTATACGCCGCGCTTTATCCTTACAGGGATTATCATCTGATTGTCTGAGCGAGTCTATTATTCTAGTTAATATCTTAATTAGGAGAGATAGTCCTTAAGAGTAATTGCCTACTATTGTTAATGATAAACCTTCCACTGTTTTCTGCTGTATGGAAATGCTCAAACACTAACGTAACTGCCCGGAGAGCTCGATGCCTGAGCGTCTATTCTGTAAACCAGTTTGATACGGCGATCTGCATCATGGATCATTGGTTTGACTTCCCAGGTTGGCCTGAATTCTTGCCCGATTACAATCAACACTACTGTCTACATTAAATGCAGCTAGCGTTTAGCGTTTGACTGGTCAACGATTTGAAGTTCATTTCCACTGTTGCCTAGTACTTTAACTGCAGCTAGCGTTTAGCGTTTGACTGGTCAACGATTTGAAGTTCATTTCCACTTTTGCCTACTTTAACTGCAGCTAGCGTTTAGCGTTTGACTGGTCAACGATTTGAAGTTCATTTCCACTTTTGCCTAGCGTCCTTTGACGGAGGATACTAGCGTCCTTTGACGGAGGTCACCAGCGTACTCTGACGGACGCTACGTACCAACTGTCTAGCGCCAGCCAAGCAACGCTAGTTCTCCAGGCGGCGGCGCAAGGTTCGAGAACGGAAGATAACTCGCCCAGCAAATGAGAAAAAAGTGTGTCAATAAAGTGAATATCCCCGTTTCTCTCGTGGATACATGTATTCCGCACAGCTAAATCATCGAGATGCGTCTCAGAAGTCACCCAGACTTTCCAGGACCTCCCTATGGTCTACTCAGTCCGTCATTGTCTTTAAAGCCATTTTCTCAGTAACTTATTACCACCAGTCCAGACTGCTTTTATCTCTTATAGCTGGGGACTTATGCGTTCTTAAGGCAGGGACAGACCTCTTCTCTCTTACTTCCCCCTTCTTTTCTTCTCGCTAGATATCTATATACACTATCTCCAGATCTCCTATCCAATCAAGGACATCGCTCAGTAATTTCCCTCTTCATTATATACACGATCTCATTTGTCTTACCGCTGTCTGCCCTATTTGGAGATAGCCATTTATCACAGAAAGCTGTTGAGTCGTGGACCAAGAGAATTGCTTCTCACGAACATGGCCGATACTCCAAATACGTCAGCTGCTCTTCCCCAGCATGCTGCACCGTTTCATATTCCTAGTCACAACATCGCTCCATGCCCCGGGTGTGAAAACATTGGGCCTCTGAAAGGAGATTTCAATATGGACCCTTTATCGCTCAGCCCAGAGTGCATACCACTCACTTTGTTCAACTCATACCCCCAATCACCGTTCAAAAACTCATTGGATGAACGGATCACAAACCCAGGCCCTGCCACGCAGGGTGAGCCAGAGGTGGGCTTGGATATGCACCTGTCGACTACTTCACAATTGAGCGAGGTAGTGGGTGGCCCGAGGAACCATACCGCAATTCACAATCATAACTGCGTCAACCTTGGTCTTAACAGTACACGTTGGAACACAGCGTTCGAAGACAATACAGCTCTAGACCATCAGCATGGTAATCTAGTAAGGAACCTCATGGTTGCTCCCACCATTCCGCCTGTCCAGTTCCAATCTAGAGTTGGACAGCACAACGTCCACACAAACGTGAATCAAAGGTACTACTATCCTCACCCTATACCTAGAATCTATGGTTTTGTACCTGACCGCATATAGTGCAAAGGATGCGCGACCTATCCTCCGATGCAAATGGGAGGGCTGCACCTCTAGACGACACTTCAACCGCGAGGCAGACCTCGTGCGCCACATTAAGACCATCCATATCTCTCCTCGGTCTTACAAATGTGCTATTGAGAATTGTTCGAAGACCTACAATCGAGGGGATAATCTGAAAGAGCACATGCTCAAGGTCCATCAGATATCACATGATGCTTAGGGCTTTTGCGTCGCCTCTTATCTGCACGCTTGCGTTTTGTGGTTCTTGTTGCGCTGAGATGTGCTTTCATAGTTCAAAATTTTCGGGATATTTCTCATTATAGTTATATATATGTCTTGGAGCATTTAGCTTAGACAATTCCATCTTTGCCTTCGCTGTATTAAGCAAGGCGTCGTTGCGTTTCGATGACATGTATATTTCTCTTGTTACTTCCCAAATAACTGCATTGCCCCGTTTCCCTCTTCTTTTGTTCCCTGATCTCATAGCAAGGACATCTGGGTCTCCAACTACGGCTGACAATATCAGCGTGGACTGGGAATGATATTCTGTTAGATATACTGCCTCTGTTAGTACTGCAGTTGAAATTAGAGTATAAATAGCTCTCATTGCGAATCTATCTCATACAATTGCTCTCTAGCAGGCAAAGCCACCATGACTGCTGAAATCTCTGTTTCTCAACAAAGCACGAAAACGAATTGATGTTTATTTTAAGAAGGGAGGGAGTGGTACTTTGGTGGATACGATCTGGGTGTGTTTAAATAGTGTGTATACGGTGTAATCCATGGAGCGTTTACAGAGTGCGATGTTATGTCTTTTGATTTATGACTTAGATCTCCCACTCGACTAAAAGCTAATTCACAAATGGTCTAACGTTGCACCTCAATATTTTCAACACTTGAAACATACCAAGGTCCAGGCTTAGTTATATACATTCTCCTCTATCCAATCCATGATCAAATCCGCGATCTGGAGATTGTTTTTATCCTGCATCATCATATGACTATTCCCATAAATGCCCAGTTTCGGTAGCTCCGCCATAAAAGCTCTTCCCCCGGCAGCAACGAGCCGATCCACAACAGCCTGACAACCCTGAAGTGACTGCGGCCAGACTCTGCGAGAAACCTTAGCTTGATCAAGGTAGTCGCCATAAACAAATAATGTAGGGATTGTCGCCAGCACAGCTATCTCGTCGTCCGTTAGCGTGGGACACTGTCCCTCGATCGAAACGATGCCCTTGACAGCCGAGGAATTATTCAGAGCTGCATAAAAGGGGAAGAACGCTGATTCCGAATGTCCAACTAGCACCGCACCATGTACCTTACTAGCTAAACTCGCCAGATTGGCGTATGTGGGATTCGGATCGGGCAGCATGGCGTTCAGATCCGGGATCACCTGCTTGGAGAGTTCTGCCATGGCCTCTATGGGATATTGCAGGCCTGGGAAAACCTGGGGGTAAGTGTATCCGAAGCGGAAGAGATCCCAGGCGCGTTCTCGACCGGCGATCTCAATTCTTGGCAGGGCCGATGGGGCTACCTCTCCAAGCTGAACTTGATTGAAAATGGTCGGGTCAAAACCTGAGCGAGCACGAGATGTCTGATCGGGTATATAGACGGGGTAGCCTTTCCGTACGAGGTATTCGGCCCAGCCCATGCGACCGTCGGGCGTATCCTGGTATGTTTTCCCACTGAGGCAGCAGCCGTGGACAAGAATGTATGGGAGGTGGTTGGTTCCGTTCATCGGAATTTGATACTCCACGTACATTTGGTCCACGGAAATCCAGTCTTCCGCGGGGTAATCAAACAACGGGTTTGAGCGGTCGCCGGTATTTACTAAAGTCTTCACTTCGCGACCACCGACGAAGAAGTCGCCCGCATCTTGTAAGATAAGAGGTCCGTTGCGGTGGCCTTGGATATGTAGGGACGCAGCTGCTACTGCAGCAGAAGCGACAAGACACAAAAATGACAACATCCGTAGGCTTTGCGAAACTATCGGATACCTTTTAATCATAATTTCGTAGAACTGTAGAAATTAGTAAACCAGACCAGCCGCTTTGGAGCTGTACGGTAAGCACTGACTTTTCATGAACAAGTTGGTAGCTATCGGAATATGAACGTTCGTCACATCCGCCCGACGATGACCGGGCAAGTTATTATACCGCTAAAGAAAGCAAGAATATCCAGTGTGTCAGATAGACCGGGTCTCTGAATGGGAATATGAACCTCATAAACTCTGCCTGTCTATTCAATCCTTGTGGCTGAGTTCTATTTTTATCGCCGCTAAAAGGTAAAATGCTACGGACCCCGCTTGGCTGCATATACGGGAGGTTGGGTACCCCTTCATGCACTGGACCTTTGTAGCCCTTGCCAGACAGTCGACAGACTTGACACCTTGATTAGATATTCCGAATTAGAATTGGACAGCACAATGTCTGTTTATACAGAAATAGTGCATGACTGGTCCCACGGAATGCAGAAGTACTCTCCCGCAGATAAACACATTATACAATACAAGACCTGTTATGAATATATTATTATACTAGTCGCTACTCCGTGTACTGTCCTGTAAAGCCAAACTACTAAAAGTGCTAACTTACTGTGATACTGAGTGAAAATATGGGCTTGGATTGAATGAATCTTGTTGTCACCCATACGCCTGTGTATACGGCGTATGTGCGCCATGTTCGAGGATAGAATTTATCTCTGCTATAAGTTTATATAGAAATATGAAGTCAAGGAAGATCCTTCCTTTGTCACTTACCTTATCCGGTGTTGTAGAATGGATCTCCATACCACTCCGAGTCAGGCTATCAACCGGATTGAAAAAAGACAAGTCAGGAACGAGAGAGCTAACCTCGTCGTGGCAACCTTAATTATCACGGCTGAAACAAGGGGCATCTGATTTAGACTATCAGATGGAGATTGATAAAATGCTGCCTTGTGGAGCAGCCTGCACCCTGATGTGGAATTCTCTTTCAACTGATCCAGTGCAGAAAAGTTTATGGTATTTCGCTGGATAGAGAACTGACATAGAATTTCATTGGCTATAGAAAGTACTTATGTCAGCTTGATAGATTGGATCAGATGGCCTCAAAAACTACTTAAATGCTTAGTACTTGATTAAGTCTGCGAAGCGAAGACTGGTCAGTGTGGATCGCCTTGAGTAGTCTGCGGCCGCCACGTGAGTACCATGTGCCTAGAAAAAGCTTTTCGCGCATGCGGCAAATGTAGTGTTTCATAGCTAGATCCCATACAGTCTGATAAACCATGGAGAGACAACCTACCACATTTAACATAAAATCAAAACAAAATTACACACCCGCAGAGAAACTGCAAAACAATGAACTAGATCCTAAGTGTAAATAGATGAAGCCGTTCAGTTCACGCCTTACATAAAACTGCAGACATTCCAATCCTTTTCTTCGAGCTCGACCAGGCGAATGAAGCTTGCGGCCTTAATAGAGGGGGCTGTTACATGGCTTCCCTCTGCCGCTATTCAGGAGTAATATGCCAATCTGTATGAAGCATTTATGAGCGACAACGGTAGTTCGCTAGATGGCATGGTCCTCCTTAAAGCTGGTCGAGCTGTACGGTACCGGTCCGTGGAGAAGTTCATCAGGCCATTGGACACAACTTATCCTTCGAGGAAAAAGGTGGCTATTGGCTCATGGCTAAGGAGGAGCAGTCACGTGGACTTCAGAAGCCTGAGGCACAAAATTGGTCGCCAATACGAGACAAGCTCACGATGAATGCTTGAATTCGTGACTATCTAAGCTAAGCCTCAACAACCCAGTGGTGGGCCCGCTTCGTGGCCGGAAGATCTTAAGTGCCGGACCAGTTACGGCCGCCGGCCGAATCCCCTGCCAACATATACCGCAATTGGCCAATAGAGAGCTGCTACAAATCCCGAAGTTATGCCCTATTGGGTAATAATCACCTGGTCACATACCCACTTATGGAACACATCTCCGTACCCCTCTTTGTGTTCAACAAAACACTGATAACGCCATGGCAAGTGCTTCTACCATGATAGACTCTCTTGATTACACTACCAATCATTAGAAGGAGATAATATATCACCATCCTGACTTAAAAGTATCCTAGAATTAACAGCATCAAGCCAATTGCAAAATAATTTCGGCAGGTCAGGTGGCATGATGCCGCGTATATCCAAAACAGATCCATGGATGGACGGTCGATCCGATACATACCCCACATTGCCCCTGAGTGATTTGGTACGGTTGAGGTCCTCATCTACCCCGAATCTCGTGTCCATTGACTTAATCTGTTACAATATGCAGTCAATTACAGAATAAAGATACGATTTACTTCGCTGGCCAGCCTGACCGTACGGTTGTTCTACATGCCATCACAATTTTGAAGTAATTTGTTATTTATTCATCGAGATCGTATCAAGAGAGAATGACTAAATAAACCCTCTTACTCGTAGTGGGGGCGGAGAGCCTCCTCAGCGTGCTTCTTAGCCTCGTGCTCGGCCTTGAACTTGTCAATCTGGTCGAGACCCTTGGACTCGAAGAGACCGGTAATGGCGGCGGCAGCGAAGCCACCGATGAGCTCCTTGGCCTGGGCGTGCTCAACGACCTTGCCTATATGATGTCAGAATATGATGGGGTGTTTGGGAAGGAGGATATCGTACCGTTCTTGGCCTGGTACTCGTTGAACTTCTTGATGGCCTCGTAGCCAGCAGCTCCACCGATGAGCTCGTGGGTGAGGTGAGCCTCGTGGCCCTGGGACTCCTGGACCTGACGGTTGGCGTCCTCGTGGAACTCGGCTGGTCAAGTCAGTACATGATTGATTAGACAGGATAAAAAAAACAAAGACATACCGAAAGGAATGTTGACCATTTTGAATGATGTGAATTGGATTGAAGAATGTAGAGGGAGGAAGAGTGTTTGTTTGTGTCTGGAATACGGAATCAGGGGAGGTATTTATGCTCTTTTCACGGTCCCGTGTTGACCCCACTGCCCAGGGGGTGAGCTGAGCTGATGGTCTCTTCTGCTGTTGCCATTATGCAATTAGTCGACACGTGTGCTCGAGATGATAGGCTAAGCTTTAGTGAAAGCCGAAGTCGCGATAGAGGGTCAGCGGGGGCTGTGGCGCTGTGATTTGATGCTTGGTTACTATCGGAGGAGCTTAGCCCTATTAGTCGGCGCCGGTGCGACAAGATCGCGTTGATCCCTTTGGAACGGGTCGCTAAGAGATCGTGAGTGGGACCATCAGGGTTACGGTGGTCCTATTATCTTTTGTTTACAGCTGGCAAAATTTGTAGAAGGAAACGATAGGCAGACAAACCCACCGAAATCAACTCGATCTTTTCGCGCCCTACCGTAAATGAGATGAGGGGCAGCTCAGCCACGGGGGTTCTTGCTAGATGATCGTAATAAATAAATAAACGTGGATGTTGGAGGTCTACACCGTATTTTGTTGGAAGGACAGAGTCCGCAATAGAATAATCTCTCTACACGAGATGTCGTCATGTAATTGAAGGCGCACGATCAAGGGTCAATGCAGTGATCAGCAATATTAATTGACACTCTACATGATGCATCAAGATGCATGTGTCCTTATTACGATGAAACTAAAAGTGATTGTACCATGTATGATTCTTTCATGTTGACGGAATTGGACAAGCCATTGAGTGTAGTTTTCTAGATTCTGGTCAAGTGTCGAGAGGGGATGTTAAGATGGTCGGATACCAAATCCACCTGCACTTCTGTCGGTCTGACATGGAAAAATTATGGACGCAACGAGGAAAGAGGTGGATGTGAGGCTGTGCTCATTTTACGTCATTGCGGCTGTACTAGATGTGGCTGTGCAAGCCATGATCGGCTGCCTCGTTTTTGAGTCATGTAACATGTTGCAGTAGCTCAGCTCCGCCGCTCCTGACAATAGTTTATATATAGTCCAGCCTTTGAAGAGTTTTCCCGTTCTTCAATTAACTCTTTCCATTCAGACCGATTGGTTCCGTATAACCATACGAAGAATATATTCAGGAAGAGCCTAAAATGGACCATCCGAAGCCAGACGTCCTTCGTGAGGAGGAAAGAAGCCAGCAGGTACCAGGGCCTGTGCAAGAGATGCATACAGAGCCCATCCAACCAGAGGTTAATTACATCTACACATGCCTATATCCCGGGTGTCAACAGAGATTCGACACAGTCGAAACTCGGGACAAGCACAAACATGATACTTTCGACTTTGATACCTTCCTCAATTCGGATACTCCAGAGCTCTTCCGACCTGATCCAATCTTTCGAGATGATCCAGTTACAAGCCCGGATTTCAGGCAGAATTTCGACTTTGAGGCCTTCCTAAACGCTTCTGGTCCCAGTTCCCCATCTCAGAAAGGAAATGTGTGACCTCGTTTGCTGGCCAAACATACTATTTCCGAAGACCTGAGTCAAGGGACAGAAGCAGATTGGCTTCAGAAGTTTCAAAGAAAGCCAATGCCATCTAGCATGTTGTTCTTAGTCAGGAGTAAACTGGGTGGAGGTTTGCCGTAATAAAAGGGCATGTGGATAGGAGACAATCATAATACCAGATATCCCACAATGTCTCATATAAATCGTTGCCTGTCTGTCATGTTGCATTACAAGGTTCATTAAATAAGGTGCGACAAGATAAATCAGTCTCTTTCTATACAAACAATAGCCATTTTTTAATCTTCTAACGCCAAGATGTTAGATGCCATAGCTGCAAGAAAGAAGATCAATCTCCATGGCTGCCTGTTGTAATCCCAAATCAGGTGGAAAGTGAGGGCTTTGCAAGATTGCATTGGCTACGTCTGGGACTGGGCCATGCAATTCCATGCTCGGGGAGCTACAATCACACTGGCCTGGCTATCAACGCAAGACTGAAAATGCATATCATAACTTAGTTAAATTCGAATAGTGGAGGCGAGTTTTGGAAACTTAGCATTATATCAATATCATGAGTTTTAAGTTCTATCGCGAGGAAACACCACACCCTGTTTACAGATGTAGAAGAATGCCACACTCTCTGGATTTCCAATAGATGGTGCGTGAATGCATCCTTGGTCTTGGACAGCGATGCCCAAACCGTTCCAATGCAGGTTTAGGGTACGCCTGGCTTGGTGACCATTTTTAGTCTTAGTAAGAGCAGTGACGATGTATTATAAAGATCGCAACTAATTACAACTCTTACATAATTCTTTGTAGCGGGCATAGCTAAATATATATTCCTGATCCCCGGCAACCTCCTACTACTATGAAAGAATGTACAGGTGGTAAAATTATATTGAACTTGGCGCCATGCCTCCCTATCAAGGGTCACGTGAGGCAGGTAGATCTATGAGCAGAAAGAATTGGATTCTATATCGTGATTAGCTTTTCATGATGATACGCTGGGGGTAAATGTGGAAATAGAGCAAGGGTTTGGCCAGATATACCAAATTAAACCATGCTTCTGCAAGTCATCTTCTGACATCGCTAGTAGGAGATAGAGGAATCATAAATATGCACTAGAGTGAATCAGAGCGATGCAATGAGAAACAACAATTAGCGGTTCAGTAGAGCTATTTTGTTTACCAGTATCATAATCGTTAGAGACGACTTATCCTTAATCACAATGGTCCTTATCACTATATAGTAAGTAATACTAAAGAGGCAGTACACTAGAGTGTCTAATCAGAATTAGCAGTACTACTAGAGTATATACTCAGCGTTTATCAGAGGTTATATAATAAATAGGGCTTTCCGTAGCTCGTCCTACATATACTTGACTTATATTATTACTTCTACGCCCATATAAATGTGTATAACTTCGATTTCAAGGATATGCTCTAGATTGGTATTCATGCGGTTCAGAGTATTAGCGCAGGCAATTTCACTTACAAAGCGTGAATGTAGTGGTCTAGATGAGAAAAAACAAGGCTATAAAGAGGATATGGAGACTGCAAAACGAGATAATATATTCAAGACAATAAAAAAGCAGGTTATTTAATATCATAACAAGACAAAGAAGCACACTGCAGAGGAAGAAGACATTACTTCTGAAATCGACGATACTGTTCAAGAGGCGCCTCTAGCTGCAAATAGTCAAAGACAGCAGGTACGGCTTCCACAGCTTGACAGCCTTTCCGGAAACGGGAAGATTAGTCACATAGCTTTACCTGGTTGCATATGTTACTCCACCAAAGTATATATAATTATATAGTAGATCTATTGTGGCTGTATAGCTTCACCTCTACGCTTGAGGTTGGAAATTCTGTCGACGGTGTCATGGCAGGTGATCGAGTATGGTATCACCCGTTGTAGTTGAAGTACTCGATAGAGATAGCCATCATCACATTCCGATTATCTCACTGTTTAAGGCTGACTGCTATTTCCTGCGCGAGTTGAGCGAGCTGAGCGCGCTGCGCATCTATACGGGCTTTCCTGTGTTTCTTGAGTTGACTTAATGCTTGCGAGCGAAAGAAATATGTTAGAGGAACCATATTCTTCCCACGAAGATATTGTTTTTGCTCCAGAGTCATACTGTCTAGGTGCATCTTGATCTTGTTTATGTCTTCCTGGGAGGTCTTCGCTAACATTTAGTCGGCGATACGACAGACGTTGTCATATTCTTGGGCTGATAAGGTGCTGAGATCGTCTATCAGTGGTGGGGCGCTACTGGGGTTTTGTTGCGCTTGTTGCTGTTGAGGGATTGCCTGTGGTTGCTGCTGCTGCCATATTTCCTGCTGCCGCGTTCTTAGGTGCTGCTGCAGTAGCTGCAGCGCTCGATTTTAGCAAAGCCTCCAGTTATTTCGCATCATCCACTCCGATTGCCAATTGCTGTTGTCCAGGCATGGAAGGTGCTTGACAGGATGATCCATCTGTTGAGGAAACGGGGCCTGTCCTCCGCTGTTTATTCCGGCTGCATGTCCAGGCTGAGCTATTGTACCGCTATTCTGTTGCAATGCAGCCGCCTGTCTAGCCCGAGTCTCTCGAATATACACTAGTTTATCATTGATATCTTTGTCGTAGTCGACCTAGAATTTATACTATTAAAAAGAGCCTGCTGTATAAGTAAAAGATCGAAGCATACCTTCTCGTTGGCAGTGTTGAAGGACTTCTGCTCGAAGCTTAGAGCAGCTTGAGCGAGGCTGCGTATATTGGCATGCGGCTGAATTAAACGAAGGGATGTCCACCTGAATATAAACCGTCAGTCTGCGCAATAGAGCGAAAATGTTGTACCTTTCATATTACAGGCCGGGAGTGTATCGAAAACGACCGATTCGCCACAACGCGCAGAGCACTTACATATGATATACATTATTAGCCCGCTCCTCAATAATGATATCGGCTCTCCAATGGATAAAAGGACCCTGTGACTGCAATGCATTGACGATATAGTCCATCACCTGCTTGTTGTCCTGGTCCTGCTGTTGCGGAGCTTGCATCTGGCCATGCGGCTCAGCTCCGCCAGGTCTGCCCCCGCCGACATTGGAGTAACTTGCGGGAGTCATGTCAAAGCCCCTTCCCGACTTGATGGGATTCGAGGAATATTCTGCGCAAGTTTTCCTTAGGTGTAAGCATTCGTTGGTGCAGACCGCAATTCTGATCTCGTGCGATGCGTTATGCTTGGGTCGAACGACCTTGGAACTCCTGTGGTGGCAGTGAATGCAAGAGTGGTTAAAACGACTGCTCGGGATGCACAATAATATATGGAAGGTCCAGAATGCTACAAGTTAGCGGTAGTAGCGTCCATACCAAGTCGACGTTGATTCCAGGGAGTCGCGGTGAGAAAGGCAGTAACTGATGTGTTGGCAATGGATCACTGGACCCCAGTCCCAGGCATTGTTCCGCCAATCAGACGCCACAACTACTGGACTCTTGAATTCCTGACCAGGAATATACTTGAATGACAGTATAATACAACATGTATATCTATTCAGGATAAGTAATCGAAAGTACTGAATTAAGTCCCTAATATGATCTAGCACATTACAGATAATGGCCAGGTGACTTGTGACTATGGCAATTCATTCACTGAAGCAGGACTCCAAAGTCCTGCGCGCATACAGGACCAACATCACCGACAACCACGAGCTGGCCTGGCATTACTAGGAACAACTGGTGAGGTAGAAACGGTAGCCTCATAAGCATATGAGCAGGAGTTGAAGCTCATCTCATTTCGAAGAAATAGATGCGTTATGTAGTCATTCAAAGGCTCAATTATAGCTACCAAATCGGGTACCTAGGTGAGCAAATGACGATGCGCAAAACTCTGGTTAGCTATCTGGTTTCGATCTTGTCTAATCACGTTGCAAATCACAATATCTGCGAACGAAGGACAAAGGAGACATAGTTGGAAACCAGCCACATAGATGCGAAGAAACACCAAAGGGATAGACAAGCTACTATACCACCGAGATAGCTGGACAGGCGCTAATAGCTAGTGCGGAGCAAGTGTACAAGGAACAATCTCACCGATGAGCAAAACAGCAGTCCATCCACGACATAAGTGACGAGTAGCTTAACCGGATGTCCCAGGTTACTAAGCAGGACTCTCGCAGAAATATGATGATGTCGTCGCAACTATTCTCAATGAAAGAATAGTCAAAAAGGTTCACTGTCTTCATATCCATTTATGCTGGTATTGTCATCATTGATCTGTAGCCGGGAGATATCTTCAGCCATGAGCATATCAGTGGTGCTCCACCTGAAGACCGAATGATTCTTGGAAAGCTGTCGTCCTTGACAAATGTAGCCCGCAGGGGTATGTCCAAACTCCCGACCCTTTCTAGTCATGGCTAACCACCCCTGCAAAAATCCGAGAGGGTCATCTGCAAACCTACCGCGTCCGTCCACTGCAGTATTGCCTGATTCTTCTGCATTAGTAGCGGAAGTACCAACTATTGTGAGGTACTGCATTGTCTCATTGTACTCCTCAAAATCGAGATAGAGGCGCCCGGATAATATTCCCAGCTCTATTTTCAAGGCGGTTGGGAATTGATTATTGCCCGTCAGCGGCGGGACTGCGTAGAAATCCAATTGATTGAAATGCGTCATTTTCCTGGTAAATGGTGCGGAGTAGACGAGAAGATGCGTTATCAGCGTCCTCTGTGTTCTCAATGTTGGAATAAGGCATTCCACTTCCTCCGGTATGATAACGACAGCGATGTTTGTAATGGGACTCCACAGGATCCAGTGGATGGGACGCTGGGTATAAATTAGTGAGATGCCGGTATTTATGTCAAGTCCAGCACTTACAAGGAAGTCGTCTAACCAGTCACCACGTGTAGCACTAATAATAGTTCTGGTGAATTCGGTGGAGACGAATAGTTTCGAGTTCCCTATACCGCGGACTCCATGTTTCCTTCCTAATGTCGTTCGTTGCAGTGCAGCAAAAGCTGGCTCATATCCGCTAGAGCCTCGAAGTTCTCCAGTGGTTGCGAATTTGAGCAGCGCTGGATGGAGTCCGGGAAACTTGAGCGGCTGGAAGAGGACAGGACGCTGAGCTTCCCGAACCTCCTCGATCTGTGCCTCAAGCTCACGTTCCTGCTCAACCTCTGTGAATTCTAAAAATGTAGCCACCCTACTAGTATCAAGGTCAAGACGCTGCTGGTCCAGTTCATTGATGAACTCTTGGATGACCTTTGGCCCCTGTACGTCAGCACGTACCGCATGATTGACACCTTCCGGCATGTACAATTGCTTTAGTGTCTGTTGCTCTTGATGTATTATCTCAGCTAGGAAAGCCTGTTGGTGGTGCTGATCGGAAAGGATGTTCTTGTATGTCGAAGCAGCTTGATGCCGACGGCAGAAGTCGTATCCCTGGGCAAGATATAACCCTTGTAAGTTTTCATTACTGCAACAGCTTTGCTCAAGAAGCCAAGCTACAACATCTGCCGAATCTAATTTATCGTCGTGTGCTTTCTGTCCAACATCTAGGATACTCTGGTGAACATCGGGAGAGGCAATAAACACAACAGACTGAGACTTCCCTAGTTGACGGAGTCTCATTGCAGCTGGTCATGTGTTAGACTCGCGAAATATTCACAGGGACAGTAGTGGAGGGATAATTACCTTGAACCGTATGATCTTTGGTTTGACCGAGGCTCAGTGTCAGCGCTCCCTTTGCCAATGGGGGAAATTTCAAATCGGTGCCGCGCGTATGGGCTTCGTCTAAATACACCAAGCAACCGTCTAAGTTACCTGCAAATGGCGATGCTAACAAGGGCACCTCGTTTTTGCTGCGGTCCACAACCCATGGCTTGCTACTCGCATCAAAATAAACCGCTGCTGGTGCACCATAGTCAATTTCCATCCATTTCTCCACGAAGCCTCTGTTGTCTAGCTCCAAAATGTGTGCTCCAGCATCTATAAGAATACGGATGCTCATGGCGTGGAGCCTTTTGATGAATTGGAGTTCAGATAAGCGTTTACCGTCTGACCGTGTGGCAGGCACATAGAGTCGATTCCGCGGCTGCAGCAGGTATGTTAAGACCTCTGCATTTGTGTGTAATAACTCTGGCAAATCTTTCTGCCGGATTGTCAGGGGAAGAAGCCCACGGTTATCATTCGTGCCACTGAACCCAGTCGTCAATGTGCCGGGTATGGAACCCTGGCATAGAGTCGGGTTTCTCTCGGTAGCAAATAATGGAATATCCCATCCTGACATTTGAAGTCTTTGCGAGAACTGCCTTGCATGGACTGGAAATACTATATGATCCAGAAAATAGTTGATGACAGTCACAGAGTAACGTAAATAGTTCCAGATTTCGCGAAGCTGGCCTTCGTCGTCGGTGCTGATCAAATTCCAGTGCTGCAGAGACTCCGGCAGGGTTTTTACATCATGGGTCAAGCGGTCATATTCGCTAGATGGATCGTCGGTGTCAGAGAGCTGTTGCAGAGACTGACGTAGCTGGTCGAGCGTAAGACCACTATAATAGAATGACAGACAGGTGAGTACTATTGCGACATCAGGATGGCCCCATTCAGCTTGTTCAGAAGGGACTCCCTTAGCATGGAATGGGACTGCGACGGGATCTCGCTTTGGGTGCAAGCCGTATTGAACATTCCATCTCTTTTTGAGACACTGTAGAAGGATACCATGACCGAGTAGCCCGCGAAGAAGAAACATCTTGTCGATAGCCACCGGGTCAACAAATGCCTCCATCGCAGCTGTAACCACCGACTGGTCAACTGTGCTATTGGTAATAAAATTCCGAAATGCTTGTTGACAGTGCACAGCTGGTCTGGGAAGAATTGATGTTCGACCTGAACACAGATCATCAGCCAGCCTCTGGTTGATGAAGGATTCCACATCCGGTCGGAATATATGGATAAACGGAAAGCCATCCTTGGCACGCTCTACGAGCTCAACACTTGATGGGAATTGCTGTTGGGCGTCCGCTAAATACTCCTTCAATAGGTTCAACAAAGCATGAGCAATCTTCCATCGATACGGCTGACCGTCTAGCGGCAGCTGGGTTCCGCTTGGATAAACTAGCTGCGTCTTAACGGCCAGAGAGAAATCTGACTCGTCCACAACATCGCGGCAAACTCGTGTGAGCCAGTCACTTATAGAAATCATATGTCTGGCTGACTCCAGGCGCGAGTCGGAGAGACATTGAATCCCACAAAGCTTGAAAGAAAGCAGATGCTCTGGTGTGGTGAGAAGAATGCCACATTTATCTAATGACTCTATATGTAGAGCTTTGTACTCCTGGACAGATGCAACTTCTGTTGGTGATTTTCGAGAGAAAGGAATATGGCAAATCTCTCGACCGACGAGACCTCCCAGACGTGACTGAATAGTTTGTGCAGTTTGTAACAACAGAGCCTTAGGTACAACTAGGCGGGCAAGGTTGTGGCTATTGGCCAGGACACATGCCACCATGGGCATAATTACAGAAGTCTTGCCTATCAATAACGTAAGAATGGATATTATGAAAAGGGTTTGACACCTTCAGTAGAATCTTACCTTGGCCCATGTTCAACTGAAGCACGGAATTGGATTTCGACGCTGGAAGTATCGTTGCTCGCGCAACAGCTACTTGGACTTTTCGGACAAGCATATTTGCTTCGATCTCCATCAGCAGCCAATCTGGGAATTCACTGGGCTGCCAGTTCTCATGACCACGATTGTTATATTCGTCTTGCAGACGCTTTATATCGTTCTTGAGGCCAGCATCGTGGATTCGTAAAAGACGTTGCACATGAGTTATGGACAGGCCGTAACTTAAGAGAGCATCTTTCATTCGTGGACCAAAGCCATACTGATTTGTCGATCTAAGCTGTTCAAGCACGGTTACCGGGGTTATGCACGGCCATAATTGACCTGCACGGAGCCATTTATACCGCGTATCGTTGGCAATAAAGAAGAAACATATTTCAGCGAACTGTTCTCTCAGTTGATCTTGGCATTTGGAAATGACAGCCGGAAGGTTGGCGGGAGTAGAGACTTCTTCTACCGTGTCCTGCTCTGTGGTTTGTCGTTGAAGCGCACTTAGGCTATCTTTCAGATCCTTCGCGTACGCCCTGCGCACTGCGGACCTGGAAGAGGCCAGCTTTACCAATATTCTTGCAAGCTCTTCAGTCTCACGAGAGTCTTTTGTTTTTCGTCGTGCTGTGTGATTGGATGCATGCTCAGTGAAATCAGTCGTCGAGTGCACAAATTGTTCTCGTCCTAGTGAGGTATGCCATGGAGAAGATTCCAATGGAGATAATGTGGGGCCATTCTTTGAAAGAAGGTCAGATACTGTGGGAATCTCCACATCTCGGGCTGGAGCGGAATACCGTAGGAGACGTGGCGAAGGTATATTCGAGGCCACTGGATTGGATATTCCTTGATATTGGTTAAGAACCCTTTGGATCTCCAGGAGACTCTGTGCAAATTCAAAATTCTTAAAGAGTCGCAGCCACTCTGCTCGTACCATGTCAATTGCCTTATTGACATCAATGTGGATTGCTGTTAGCTTGATGTCTAAAGGTCTTCGGCACGGCCACTGCCGTAGAAGCATCGTCGCGAGGGTGTGGGTCTCATTCCTAGAGAGGCTTTCAGAATCAGCTGGAAAATTGTATGGCCTGCCGAGATCTGCCCCATCCTTCAGTATCTCCGGATACCGGTCCATTAATGCTTGGAGAGATTCTTGAGTGGGCTTTTCGTCAACTCGAAATCCAGAATATCCAGTATGGAGTGGCAGATCCAGGTGCTCAGCATCCTTCAAGATGCAGATTGCAGCCAGACTTCGGAGAAGGCTCATGTTTGCATTGTCCGCGAATGCCAGAGTACCCAATGTGAACATGGCATCCATATGTAAACCATTGGAGTCGCGGCACAGCATGAACAATCTTCCCCACTCTGCGCCGATATCTAGATCAAGTAGGTCGCCGAACTGAGGATTCTGGAACTTCTCGGTATACCCTGTAATGTACGGGATTCCATCAAGACGCTGGGCCAACTCTGTAGTGGTGCAAACTTGCGGGGGACTAGTGTGAAGGATGTTAATAATTTCGAATACATTGCACGTAGCATTGTTCCGCTCTAGTTTGTCTCGGCTGTGATAAAATGCACCCTTAGACCCCATCGAGCCCATTGTTGGTCTTGGGAATGCGTCAGGTCTTTCGAAGCGATGGCGTCGAATGTAGCTCCTCTCTCTTAAAGACGTAGCACCGCCTGGTTCTAGTTCTAAATGATGGATATTGTGCGATGTAAATTTAGAAAGCCTCTTCGCCTTTGCCAGAATACCCTCAATAACAGGTCGGTATTGGTCGTGTTGGATGGTCATCGTAAGGTTGTCGTCCCAGGTGACGTCCTGCTGTCGTTTCAAATGCGGAGGATAGTACTCCCTCACTGGTGTCAACCTCGCAATGGTTTGGAGGGGGACACACTGAGCGGGGCCTAGAAGAGTCCAAGGCTGGCTTTGCGCAGATGCTAAGCACGACAAAGCCTCCTCAGTGCCGGTACGTCCTGTGAGGGTATCGGGCAGAGGAAACGAAGTAAAAGCATGTAGTTGCGCTTTTGTAAATGCTAGGATTGGCTCTGGCGGACATTCGAGTCGCCCGAGTGTGCTATCGATCAAGTACCGTCCATATCGACCGTCATTAACTACCCGAACCAGTACGTGAGGCTCGTAGCGGCGGTACTGTATAGACCCGATCGGCACGATAATGCTCCGACGTTGGTGGTTCTCATTGTCACGAAGAACAATCTTGCTTTCCAAGCCATACCATGTTCCAGCATCCTGGTTTGGATCTACCTCCGAGCGTAGCTGTCTGCACAGCAAATTGCCAGTCCCATTAACGGTAAAGTCTAGATCCATGCGTCTCAACTCGACGGTAAGGTTGTTTTTGACTGGCTGAAAAGCGACCAGTCTGTCCGTAGTCTCGAAGTGCTCAAATACCCCGGCAATCTTATGGAATACTTCGCTATGGGGATCGACCAGGAGGCCTTGTCCGCGTGCCACTTGACGTGTGTCCAAGTTAAGCATCCAATTTCTGGGACGTTTATGCCACCACATGTGGGCCCGTCTTCTGAATTCCACCTCACCTGAAGTCAAATCTAGCCAGTGAAAATGTTCGTCGAGGAGCGGAGTCGGTACATCAGCCATAGTGCCGATGCCAAAGACTGTTCTCTCCAAAAATTGAAGGGTGGTGCCTCGGATGCGGGCCCGTATTACAACCTTACCTTCTTGGAGTCCGAAATGGATTTGATGTCCGTGCTTCAACGTAGATAGCACATATGTCATATCCTTCAAGGGGGATGGAAAGACGAGCAGTTGCTGAGCCCCAAATAGCTCTTGGACACTATTTGCTGCCCTTATCCCAGCCGGTAATTTGCCGACGGGTTTGAGGTCTACAAGGAGATGGCCCTCTAATATATGGTAGTGGACTCGCTGTGGTCTACAGAATTCTGATGCAGCCGCGCTTGAGACCATCCACATATCAGATTTCTTGATGGATCGCCAAGGATGATACATCCTCGGGCGATCAGCGGTGTCGGGCCACACACTGCTGATCGCATGTTGCAGACTTTCTGGGTGGGACTGGATCGTGCTTAGGAGTAGCCCGTGCATCGATACCGTCATCTGAATATCACGAACAAGCATGCCTCTAATTGTGGCCGGAAGATGTTCAGGCCTCAGAGTTATATTTTCTGAAATTGCCAAGCAAGCGCGGAGAAACATTTCCAAGGCACTCTCATCCAGTAGATCATCACAATCAGATGCGAATGTCCTTTTGCATAAGAGCCCAGCTAATAATGTATAACTGCTGAGCTGTTGTGCAGCCTCTGAATCTGCTGCCTGGCCGATCTCCTCACGTATTCGGCGTATCCACCCTAAAGTGATCTCTCTTACTGTTTGTAAAAGTCGCTTGCCCTCTGCAGCTGCTTGCGTCGGCCCCAGGGAGCGAAGACGAAGCGCTAATGTTATCAACATCTCCATACAGAAAGACTCGCGCCAATTATCCGAGATTCCTTGTAACAAACTCTGAATTTGAGTCGCCAGCTGAGCACAAAATGTGGCGTCTTCAAAGACCGCGTGGACCTTTCGCAGACGTTCTCCGTTGCCGTTTGGACCGACTTGCATCGCAAGATAGTTGAAAAGATGCATAGTCGCCTCCGAGCTGAAATTGATATTTGATGAGCCCAATTCACGAAGTACTGATAGCCAACGAGAGGCTTTCCCAGCAAGTAAATTCTGATATGCCATGTATTCGTGAGTACCCAGGCCACCTGGATAGCCCTTCTGAACGCTCATTACTTTGTACGATGACGGTCCATCCGCGTCTGCCGCGAAGTCCGAAGCGTTATCGGGTTCCAGTAGGGCGATTATTGATTGGTTAAGTCCAAAAGAGTGTGCGAATGTGAACCCCGTGGCTAGGTATGATGCCCATATCTTCTCCCTTGTATCGTAGTATGACAATTGAAGCCCGAAGGGGAGCAGTATCTGGGCGCTTGTGACTGGGAGTGCTGAACCCTTATAGTGGGAGACAAGGAAAGATTTCGTCGTGGATGCTAAACGAAAGCGTAATTTGCGATGATGGGCATATGGTTTTAAAGGGTCCCATCGGGACAAAAGCTCCCTGGGTGGGGGTGAGTATGCCTTCATAGATTCATCTCTCGGTATTGCAAACTTGGTTAGTATCCGCCATGATGTGTCCCGATATGCGGCCAAAGCGGACGGCATGGCAAGCTCAAAAAGAATCGCTCTTCGTTGAGCAATGGCTTCCTTTGAGATTGATTCAGGTAGAAAGTCTTCATGGACTGTTATTTGCAGCTTCTTTCGCTGCTTTTTGAGCGCGCAATGGGCACAACCACTGCCGGGTGAGCCTGTTTTTCGAATGCAGATCGCAGATGTGATCTTCTGGGAAAGGCTTGAGTATTCCTTGTTTATTAGATCCAGTTCCACTTCTTTCTTATCCTTTGCTGCGGAGGATGCCGTTGCAATATCACGATCTAGCTGTTGCAGGCGGTCGGCATCTTGGGAGTCACGAACATATCGGTCCGCGAAGCAATTCTCTACAGGGTTGGAGAATAACGTGAGGGTTTGGAACTCACACTGTTTCTCACGGTGTCGCAGGTATTGCTGTATCTCTTGAAGCCGGGCTAGATCTTTGTAGTCAGAAAGTTGTAATACATCTAACAACTCCGGCGGAAAGGGTGGGCGGTATTCATTGAGTAGTGGAAACTGGTGCACGGCATATTTATCCATGACCACCCACAGCTGGAAGAGAGTCACCATCATAGCACTTTTCTGCTCAATGCAATCGTCATACAAGTCGGAGACCTGGTTAAGGTAGTGCTCAATTTCCTTCGCAAGTATTGCACACTTGTCATCCTGGTATGCAATTTTGGACAACTGGAATTTATCCTTTAACTTGGTTTCCAGTCTTTTCAAGGAAGAGTACCGACTCGCAAAGTGTTTATATGGGGAGCGCATGACCTTGTCCACATTTCTATTAGAGCTTTGCAGAGATTCTTGTACATGACCACGTGTCTGTCGTGAAAGGAGCTGGCGAAGATGAGAACCACTGTTCGGAAGCTTCAGTTGAAGGTCATGTTGATGCGCTCGATGAGGTAAGGTGGGGATGCGCTTCTGGGTAGTGCCCTTGAAGGAAGCCCATTCATCTTCCATTATTCCTGTAGCTGTTTGAATGACCATTCCAAACCAAGATCCATGACTATTGAATAAAGTTTCAGCTACTAGATATGATGGCCCCCTTAAAGCTTGTCTCTCAACCTCGAGCTTGGCCAGGCGCCGGGATAGCTTTGCGACGAGCAAATGGCATGACTCTACGGGCAGTACGCCCACGACCTCTTTCAGCAATTGAGCATGGATAGCACAGATAAGGAACTTGTAATACAGGCGTCCAATCTCGGGGCCGTGCAGGGAATAAAGAAGTCTCTGTATACAGACCCGAATAACCAAATACAGCGGGTTTCTGCGCCAGGGAATGTAAGCATTCGTCCAGCAAACATCATCCCTTAGTCTTTTACGATGTTTTGGGGTGGGCACCTGGGAGCCCTGTGCCTCTAGGAGTGTCATAAGCATCTGCGTTATCAGATGCGGATCGGGGGTATCGCGGGCTTCTACAAGGGATGCCCCTGCTTTCCTTGATTTGGCTGCAAATCGCTCAATCCGTTCTTCGCTGGCCTGGTCCAAAAATATCGCTAGACGTTCCTGTAAAGATTGTTCTTTGAACCTGGTCATCGGAATCGAAACCGCGCTCCCAGGAAAGTCGCACTGGAGGGCATCTTGGCACTGGAGGACGCTCTGCGCAGCAGGAGAGGCTTCGAAAGCTTCGAAGACGACTTTTTCAACACCGTCATCTCTATTTCTCAACGTTAATGAAGGCATTGTTATCTGCGACTAAAAAGAATACTCACCCTTTTGCCTGCTGTATATAGAGTCCAGAATTCTGCTTTTCAACATAAAGGATAATCCCCATGTCGTTCTCCATTTTAGAAAATGCTTCCATAAGAGCAAAGCGGTCAACATGACCATTTGTGTGGACTGCGAGGCACAGCTCTAAAGAAATTTTTAAACTATCCCAGACATCCCAGCATTTACCTTCGGACTGTCCCAGAAGTGTCCCTGTTGCGTTTAGGGCATGTTGCACAATGTGCTTGTCAATGTTATGCACAGGACTATCGTGTTGGCTGGGGAGTCGGGGCGGTAACACAACGTGATTGTATATCAATTCTAAGCTCGTTCTAGGAATTGCCATCTTGACTGGGAAAAATCAGGAAATGACGGTGTTACGTGGGTGGATGTTGAGGATCGAATATGACGGTTTTGAGCAATCGATATTAGAGAGGGGAACGAGAGGGGAACGAGCAGGACGCGGTTGAGTCAGAAACACACTGACATTCACTTGTTTTTAGGCATCTCTAGGCTACCTAGCGCTCTGTGTAATTATCTCATCATTTGGATGAGAGACTAGCTTAGTCAATGTGACATGACTCGTCAACCACATCTTTAGTGAGTTTCGTGGCTCCAGTAGAAGACCGGTCTAACGTAGCCTTGCAGACGCGACTCGCGAAATATGTTCAATTTCAGGAGGGATGCATTGGCTTGTCCTGAATTATCAAGCGCGCCGGCCGAGAATCTACCCCACCAAGTCAATTGTAGGAATATGACTTCCATCTCCTTGGTGTGAGTCAAGGTCGATACATATGGCATAATCCATAGCACAATAACCATCAGCTGCGGACCAAAAAGGACACTTGCATTCGGTAGGTAGTCAACGACATCCCACTCAATCAGGTGTCTGGTGTAATGTCCTATGTATGAAGAGCCTGTTCTTCCTTGAACCTTTCTTTAATCTTTGTAATGTGTCCGATAAGGCTGAAGCGGTAAAATTGGAGTGTTGGCGGGTTTGGCTCCGCCTGTCACGTTCGTGGGACACACGTGCTCAGGCAGCAATCTTATTTAAACTAGTGGCTCATCGGTATAACTATTCCATCTTTAAATTGTCAAAGATCTAATTCAATGTCAGTTATGAGGCGAGCGGAAATTATATGAGCTTCTATACGGCTAACATCTCCGACAGTCTGAATCTCTTCAGCGCCCTTCTTTCTGAGAAGCTAAAACCAACAAGTGATAGCAAGAGATAGCAAGCGATGACAAGCGAAGTTCCTTCCTTAGACACAGGCAAAGGAGGGTGGTAGAAAGTCCTTGGGAGCTTTCATCGCAGCAAGCCTGTCAAACCAGTGTCGTCATGCACTTACAATCTATTCAATCGTGTCCCCAGCAATCGTTCATGCTGATCCTGGGGGTGGATATGTATGAAGAGGGCGTGAGGCCTGCGCCAAGATCACCGAACGGAATATGGGAGTGATGGCCTCCAACCGCGCATATATTAGTCGCGCTGCGATCTTATGGCCGTTTGCAACAGCATCGTCGGCGATGTCGACATGCCATGTCTTGAAGAGGAATTAAGAGCTGAGTTTAATGCCTCTTGCGATTCAGATGTATGTGCTTCATCCTTAGCGAGTTTTAACCGAGCTAGTTCTTCGAGGAATACTATTCTTTCATAGTTCCGATCATGCGGCTGCCCAAGCAAAAGGAGATTGGCCATCAACCATATTGGTGGTCGTGGGAGCGGAATTCTGGAAGTAGTGATAAGAAAGATGTAACAGTCTCCTAAAGCTTCAGGAGATAAGAGACGAGGTACTTGAGGGAGGTAAAGTTTAATGAGGATATTGTAAAACGAGTGTTGGATGATTGAAAACTTATCGGTCACAAGTTTGCAGAAGATGAATTTATAATTCTAGTCATACTAGTGTAATGGTGATGCCAAAACGCAGGCCAGGCAACCACCCATTCACATAGCGATGCGGCCTATGGTCTATCCAAGTAATCATTCCAGTATTTCTAATACGATACCCTGTTATATCTCACAGCAGCGCTTCGCACAGCTTGAGTACTATGCGGTTAAGACTTCATGCTACGCACGCTATAGCAGGTCGGAATTCAGGAAGCCCCAAAATTCGGACTTCCTTCAAACTACTCAGTAAGTCGCATCCTTCCAAGGAGTCATATCCCTTGTCGACAAGACCTCCCTCCTTTACTCTCTCCCTGAAAATGCACTCACAGGTCTTCACAGTACAATTTCCTTCAGCTAGCTATTATTTCGAGCTACCTTGTCTTATATGTTCACGGCGTGGTTATACATCAAGTTGTCAGTTTACGGATTAGGCACCCCCGACAGGTGTGAACACGCGTAAAATACACAACCTGAACAAACATTATATCCGTCTCTGGGGCTTATAGGCAATGTTGCCAATTTGGAAGACTTACTGAAGCAGAATATTGTATTGACCACCGCGTTGCTGAGTCAGAAAGGCGATCATCATACCTGTTCATCCATCCGTGTGCATTAAGTTCAGTAAGGCGAATCACCCACTGGGTATGTTCGGATCGCTTAGCCCAATAGAAAGTGGTAAAAGCATGGCGGAGCTCATCCCCACTAGGGCTATAGAAATATTTTTCACCCCAAGTCTAAAGAATGAGTGGAACAAAAGCTGGAACCACGTATGAAATGCGTGCCGAACTAATCGGCCCCACATGTCCATGCATAAGCGGTCCTCAACACCGCTCATTTGGAAAATCAGCCACAGCTTGGTGATTTCCAAAGGTTGGTGGTGTTTTCTACGCATACCATGATTAGAATCAAAATGCAGTAAAGTTTATATGGGAGTGGATATATTGACATAGAAAACTGCCTACAAGATAGCGCAATCGTGGCTTTCCAAAACACCCAAGGGTAAGAAATAAAAAATAAAAAAGTCGAAATGAAAAGAAACAAAGTTTGTCGGGGGCTGAAGGCTGCATAATTAGTCTCCCAGATCAGCGAATGTCTGGTCGCTCTTAGTCTGCTTTCTGTGCATCGAAGGGTAGGGCGAATGCAAACCCTTAAATAAAAGCCTACTCCTCGTGTTCTAGAGGTCCTCAAGCTTGGCTCTCTCATTCATACCAGCCCGCAGGCGGAGATATTACCCATCATGACAACCAATAACCAGACATTGTCGCAGTGGAAAGACTTACTCGCCAAATACCCCAAAATCGAGTTCATATGGCTAAAGCTCCTGTGGTATACATCCAATACGTTCGTTCGGATGGTGCCCAGAGCAAAATTCGAAGCAATGATCCAGAGCAACACCTACTTCAACGTTCCTCTGGTGGCCTTCTACCTGACCCCGGGTGATCATCCGGCGAAAGGTGCCTCGCCCAGTGGGTCATTTCAGCTATGTCCCGACTTAAGTACAGCATATTGCCAGGCAGGCTCAGGGGGCACCCGGCTGGTCATTCAGTGCGAATGCACCCAAACAGACGGGTCTCCATTGGATTTGTGCGCGCGGTCCCGCCTCCGCACACTGGATGATACCCTGCAATGCAAGATGGGCATGGATATTCTGATCGGGTTTGAAATCGAAGTAGTGTTTATGAAACCCGAGAAATCACATGATAGGACACCAACATACAGCCCCTTGAGCTCGCTTCATTCATGGTCCTCTATAACACGAGACGACTTAATGTACTTGGACCTTATCGAGCGCATTGCGCGCTCATTGGCGGACGTCGGTATCATGCTGGAGCATTTTCATTCCGAGGCAGCGCCAGGGCAGTGGGAGTTCGTCCTTCCCCCGGAGAGGCCAGTCCAGGCCATTGATTCACTTCTCAAGGCCCGAGAAACGATCAAGTCGGTGGCTTGTTCGGGGGGGTTGCATGCCACCCTATATCCTCGGGTAATAGAAGACGAGATCGGAACCGGTGCACATGTCCATATATCTGTCAATAACCGCAATGGGTATACCCAACGGCCCGAGTGTTTCTTTGGCGGTATAATACAGCATATGCCTTCTATTTTGGCATTCACGTTACCACAGGAAGTAAGTTACCAACGGGTCCAGACGGGACTGTTTAGTGGAGGCGAGTACGCCTGCTGGGGATGGGAGAATAAGGAGGCATCGCTCCGCCGCGTCGACATGAACCGCTTTGAGTTCAAATTGATGGACGGGCTTGCAAATCCTTATCTTGCGCTTTCAGCTATCTTAGCAGCGGGTTTAGATGGTCTTGAAAAGGAAACACCGCTCCTAGGTGGGCCCTGCGACCAAGCGTACGCGCATCTCCAGCCGGAAGAGCAGAAAGCGCTTGGCATAACGACGATGTTGCCAAAAACGTTGAAGGACAGTTTGGCCGCGCTGGAAGCAAATCCCGAATTATGTAAACTGCTTGGGCCCGGTATGGTCTCTGCCTATGCTATGGTGAAGCGGGGGGAAGCGGATTCTTTACGCGCAATGCCCGACGACGCAAGAAAGGCTTGGTTGATCTCGAGGTACTGACATGAAATGGTCGCCCCAGTGTCGAGTTGATGATAGAAGATCCTGTTTGTCCGGCTGTTCTTTTTTCCTAGTCTATATTTTCGTTGTCCGGGTTCTAAATTTTCAAGCGTCAAAGTCTCGGTGTTCGAAGACCATACCCGCGATGCATTCTGGGTCATCTTCGCAAAGTGACCTATATTATTATTATTTGGTCGTGCCCCTTGGTCAAGGCAGAGTTGAGGCATGCGACATGGCCATAGCTACTAGTATAACATTTCCATAGGCATTCATGAATGTTGGAATATGGGCGCAAAGCGTAGAAAGGGCGATATGCTTCTGGTTCACGCTATACTCTGGCGTATCCTCCCTCCATCAAAACTTGTTCCTTAGAATAAACCTAGTGCCAGTCTCTTCACGAAGAAGTAGTGCATGGCTTGTATCACAGAATACAGAAATACAGCCAAGCGGACAAACGCACTACGTGGTGAACATTGAGCATTTGGAATGCTCCGGAGCAACGGCCGAAAGTAGTGAAGTTTACTCCGTTCCCAGAAACTCGAGTATCTGGGCGACAAAGTCATCCGGATTCTCCTCAGCGATGTAATGACCGCTATCAGCAACGTAGCGTGCCTGGACATTTTCAAACACTTCGCTCGCCATCCTTTCTGCGCCCGCAGCCAACGCATGCTTAGCTCCAGTCAAGATCAGATTCCGAGTCCTCACTTTCCCCCTCTCCGATATCCATGCTCGATTCTGTGCGGCATCCATTTCAAACGCGCTGTACACATAAAACGCACACCGTAATGCGCCAGGCATCGAATACTGCGAGGTGTAGTAGTCAATGACATCATTTCCAAACACGGAATGGTTGTAGGCAAATCGGTCATAAAACTGCTTGACATAGATTTTCTCTTTTCCTGTCACAAGTGCCGCGGCCATATCAGGCTGCTGTCCTTGGAAGGCAAAATGCCAATGATCTCGGTCATGCTTGAGCTGTTCGTATTCTGTGGTCCCTGGTAACGGACATTCTCCCCAGACGACACTGGATACATATTCAGGGTACTGCATAACAAAGGCAAAGGCTATCATGCCCCCGATGTCATGGCCAACAATATGGATCGGGGTTATGATCAATAGATGGCTCAAGAAGTTGTAAAGGTCTTGTGCCAACTGTTTCTTGGAAAAGCCAGCCACGTCTCGCAGTGGTTTCGAGGAACTTCCATGCCCGGTAAAGTCAGGAGCAATTACGCGGTATCCTGCGGTGGCGAAAGGCTCCAAGACGAAGCGGAACTGGTGAGAAGATTGGGGAAATCCGTGAATGAGGAGGATAATTCCCTTACATTCACCTGTCGGCTCGGCTTCGCGATAGTGTATACGCAGATCTTCAGAGAGGACCGCTTGTCTGCTAGAAACTCGGATTTGGGGAGACATCATGTTAAGCAGAGTATCCGACTGTGGATACGAAAGTAAGATTGTGCAACAAATCCTATACATTTTATACGCAGAGTCGGACATATTTCGGAAGATAAACGTCATGCCAGCGTCTGTGGATTAGAAATCAAAGGTCCAAACAATTATCCATCGGCTACCTAATTGGCTGTCGGCAAAAAGCACAAGCCATGGAGCACAAGGTGGAGGACACGTAACCTCATGCCCCGCAGCGAAGCTTTGAGCTTTGCGTTCTTTGTCTCTAGTATTCGACGATTGTTGCAGTTATTAGCACTGACAAGAAGTCCGTTATAGCGGGCATCACTGTGTTTTCTCCACAGTGTACAATCTGTTTGTGTGGGGCCGACGGGGTTGACGGGGCGTCGATCAATTCCATCAACCTCTCCGTTCAACCGTTTACTTGGACAAAACGGTCTACATGAGAGCACCAGAAGACATATAGTTACCTCGTGGATACTGCTTACGGCCCATTGAGGCCCATTATTGAACGATACAGGCACCACGCGTGTGGTACCAAAAGCTCCAGAACGCTCTACGTGGCTGGGGTTGGCGCATGTCAGCGTGTTACCCATATTCTTTATCAATGACAGGACTGGACTCATGCTCGAGATTCACGTAGATTATATCAGACCAATACCCCGAAACAGGGTAGGGCAACTGACCTAAGAGACGGCTAACATCTCGGCTGCGATTAACTCAAACAATACTGTGGGTTCTTCGAAATTCCGAGCCACTATTTCCGTATCTTCTGTAGAGAAACCAATCAGGCGATTAATCAATACATGATTGTCAAGGTTTCTTTGATCCACATACTAGTATCTACGGTATCCAAGCCTGACTGAAATGAACTAGAATCCCTATCAAAGCCTGAACCAGGGTATGGCCTAATGCTTCCTTTTTGGGGCCGACATCCATCATACATATGCAACAGAGCCAGGAAATATCTGTACCAGCGACGAGGAATACCTGTAGGGACCCCCTTTCAGCTCTTATGCCGAAATTACTATAGATAATCCAGGTTAGCACTATCTTGTTCTATGTCTGACTCAGTCTGAAAAGCCGTTGGAGTGCTCTTGACTCACGATATATATCTTATAACATCCCCGCCATACCGCCACAGATATCCACACTCTCGTAGTTTAACCCGTACCCCTTGTGCTCAGGAATAATGCGGAAATAGAAGTTCGCCGTGTGACCTATCTCCACAAACCCTATGAAATCCGAGATATCATTGCCAATAGCCATGCCCTGCCATTTCATACTGATATGCCTGGCCATCTTCAGGGCGTCTTGCTCATTAAGTGGAGATTTCTTTCTCGTGGTGTAGGCAATTTTGAAGCCAGGCTTATCCCAGCGCCTAGTTAGAGTAGAGCTACCGTCCTGTTGACCATCCTCTGGGGCAATTTGCAGGATGTTATCGCCATTACTGTAATGGTTGACCCAAATATTGGTCGCGTCGTTGCCTAGATCAGCATGATATAAGCCACGGATAAGGAATCTCTCGACTAAGGATGGCTCATCCGAGGACCGCTTCTCGTCGCTGGGCAGGTTGTCGTCCGCCTCGATGCTGGTGAACTGCAAGCTGCTTTCTTTCAGAGCACTAGTGGCGATATCCAGGTAGCTTCTTGCATTTATTCTGCGAACTGGCTCACCAGGACGAACTGCTGGCTCCGCGCCATCTTTGCCGAAGATTGCGAATATAAGCCCCAGGGCGTATCTGATTCCCTGAGCCCAGTCATCGCACGTGGATTCACCATGTGTTATAGCGCGACAAATGTATTTGGCGGCTTCAGGGCCGAAGGTAACGAAGGCAACCCTGTTGAAATTATTAGTCGGATGCAGACGGTGTGTGTCGGCGGAATGCTCTTTACGTACTGGGCTTTAACCGATGTGATTCTGGAGATGAAATAGTCTACGCGGCTGCAGTTCGGTGCTCTTCGTTGGAGGGCTCGTAGAGTAAGCCCGGATGGGTTGGGACTAGTTACTTCCAGCTCACGCGTGAACTTCTCCACGGCTGCGGGATGAGCATTGATTGCGTCGGCACCTGCCAGAAGCAGCAAAAGGGACGAGAGGAACTTCCTCTGCAGTTGAGACTCCTGAGAGACAGCAGAAGGAACCGGCAAGACACGTTCTAGCGGAGGAAAGTAATAGATGAGGAACCTGAAGTATATTCAGCTCGAAGTCAGGAACTAGGCTAAAAAAAGAGGATAGAAGGGGTTGCTACCTCGCTGGTGCCCAAACGAAGATACTCAGCAGGCAATGACCGACAGTTGAGAGAACGGAAATGTTGTCGCTCTTTATAGACGGACCATCTTCCAGCATCGATGGTAAACCTTTGGGCGACGCTGGTTCACTATCAGACCAATCATCTTTGCTAATAAGTAACTTTTGTTCACTCTCTAATGCTGGGGTTTCCATCACGCTGCGGGATTATTCCAATGGTGAAAGCAGCAAGTTGCATTAACCACACAAAATGATATTAAGTGCATTAGCCGGGGCCTCTGGAGAGCTTCTAATTATGACCTCCAAATGTCTATGAACCCTGCTTCGCTAACGGTGGGGACCCTGCATAACTATAGGACCTAGTGTGGGGGCCAAACACAAGAAGCAATATGAGCACATAGCCTCGGTATGATCATAAGCTATCTACACTAGAAATGGGGGAGAGAGAAGTGACTTTGATCTACTTAACGTTCATGTAACTAAGAGCCCCGTTCGATCCGTATCAATCTGTTTATACCTTCGGGATAGTAACAAGCTTCGACTTCTTGTCTTGGCCGCTAGCCTTGGTTGAGCTTACCTGAGAACTAAAGTTACTACAGGTTTCTGTAGAGTATGGTCATGATTTACGAGCTAATCATTTGCTCGAAAAGACCTCATACTAGTGACAGATCCTCTCGGTGCACTTGCCATATACGTAGGCATGCCATAGCTCGTTCAATTCCATCTACCAGGATTGGATTTTAGACTGACAAGTCGGAGCTTTTGATCGGGTAGAGATTCCGGGATTATCCACCTGGCAGGGCTTAATGTGGGCCAATCTTAAGCCCACTCGGATTCTCCAACGTTACATCGACAAATATCGGAGGCTGGTGCGTTGTAGTTCAAGACCTGGTGCAAATATTAAGTCATAACTTTTATATGACATTTTACTGAC
Source organism: Aspergillus transmontanensis (assembly GCA_009193505.1). NCBI lineage: Eukaryota > Fungi > Ascomycota > Eurotiomycetes > Eurotiales > Aspergillaceae > Aspergillus > Aspergillus transmontanensis. The sequence goes on along the minus strand of ML738346.1, from coordinate 107,158 downwards.
CTTGACAGGGGCCAGGCTCCACATTGCTGGTTAGGGAGGATCTATAACAGATATCTTCGCTATATTTAGATTCGTTCTGAAATAGCACGTCTTCTGCTTGCTATTATTAAATCAGCCCTTGATTGTGAACAGAATGGACAAAAGCATGTGTTCTCTGTCAGTTCCTATCTCGTGAAACTTATTAAACTGTTTCTCGATTAACACTTTTCGGTTCATATTCCCAGCAAACACCTAAATTAGCAGTTAGAGCTGCTGAAATATATTCTAAACCGCCGCCACCACTCCCATTGGGAGAGATGTGTGCTCTATTTAATGGAAATTTTGATATTCTGTAACGTAGCCTGTATTCTCTACATAGAATGATAACATATATCGGTGCTGGAAAGATGGCCCATTTGTCATAGATGCTTCAATTCTTCCTATTGTAAGAGATATCGCCAGGGCCCGATATTCCACAAGGCCAAACACAAGGCCAAATGGTCAAATAATTCTGAATCAACGATTCAGAGTACCCTGGTCAGACCTATATAGCTTCCCGCCGTTACACCTATCCTATCAACCCACCTTCCAGGCCACTTAGGGCCGCCAGACGGAATCCCCTACCAACAAGATATATATTTTAAAAAAACATGTCTAATGTAAACATGCTAAGAGCATGCATATCCTAAACAGGCAAGAGTTAATTGAGCGATTAAAGATCAAAAGTATCTTAGTATTCTGAATGAATGGATGCATTATTTTAACATAGGTTCATTACTTGTCAACGTGAAGAATTAACCATTCAGTATTGTTACACGTTAGTGCTGTTCCCTAAAGGCTGATGTCCAGCCTTCACCTCGATATATCCTTATGTAGATTGTCCTAGTATACCTCAACCCGTCCCTGATTAGTAGATTTAAATGGCCATTCTCACACCTTAATCAATACCTAAGAGTCAGGGATTGAGAAAGTGAGAAAATTGCATGTTTATGTAGGAATAAAACATGGAAACCTTGAAATGGTCAGCATAGTCCGGACAGGTATTCCTTTGTACGTCTTGGTTTAGAACTTTACATTACCAGATCTCACTGCTAAAGCATCCCCTAGAAAGCAGGGGGTAGCATGGGATGTTTGCCTGTACTGCCACTATACTGTCATGTGAACTAGTCTTTGTTGAGACCTGAAGAACTTCAAGCATTACGCCTGAGGCTGTTCCTGTTGTGTTGTCCTCAGGCTTGTCACCTACCGGTGCTATATAGCTTACTTTTACCTACCGTGCGTATGATACCTTTCTTCTTACTAGTTCTGATCGCCCTTATCTCTATTGAATATTCGATGGTCTCCATGGCTTCCCAATTGTCTGCATCAATCACACTCCGACTAGGGGAGACTGCATACTATAGGCACCAAGTCCCTGAGGTACGTGGAGATCTAGATCTCAACAAAGCTTAGCTCATAGCCGAGTGACTAAACAATTATGATTCGCTCTAGCAAGGAGATCCTATCGGTGTCAACCAAATGGCGGCTCCCTGCACTGTATTTACAATTCAGGGTTTGTCCACCGCAAAACACGTGCTGAGCGAGAGCATCGAAAGATTTGGCCGATTGGACGATGTCTGGTCACCGGACTTCTTACAAAACGTCGTTCTGCAGACACCATCGTCGCAGGAGTCCATCCGAAAGGATGCGGAAGACATACTGCGACCGTATAATACATCTTCAATCTACATAACTTTCGTCTCATCCGGCGCGCTCAATGAGGGCCCATACTTCTTAAAAATGGGAAGGCTGCACCCAGCATACCGGCTGTACCCGGACTATGCAGGTGCATTTATTGCTCCGACAGTGCCCACGGAGGATCGATACTGGTCAGTGGAAATTTGCTCACCCTGATGATACACAGAAAACAATATGACGATAAACAGTGCCTCCTCTGACCGATTCATAGCTACAAAACTCTTGACGCCGCTGCATATGGAGAGACATATCCTTCTTCCCTAACGGTGGCCGTGCCCTCCCCCCTATATCACTCTCCAACAGTCGAAAAACCATTCGCAGGAACTCGAGTCGGAGTAAAGATATCATGGACCTCTGCGGGCTCCGCACAGGGGCCTCATCGCGAGCATATACATAACTGCATGGACCCCGGACCGAGAATGCAGAGTTTATCCAGAAGTTACTAGAGCTGGGTTTTATCGTTGTGGGGACATTGAAGACGACCCAGTTTGCAGACTCCGAGTGGCCGACTTGCGACTATGTCGACTATCATGCACCGTTCAACCCTCGCGCGGACGGATACCAGACAACCAGCAGTAGTAGTTGTGGTAGTGCAGCGGCAGTTGCTTCGTATGAATAGCTAGACTTCGCTCTGGGAACTCACAGTATGTGCTAACTCTCTTGTTTCGAATCAGTGGTCGTCACGTAGATCACTAATGCTGAAACAGCGCTAGGGAGCATTCGCGCTCCGGCTACCGTTCAAGGCCTCTATGGAATGCGACCCTCACTGGACGCCACAAGCTTTAAGGGAATAATCACATATACTAAGTATGCGATAACCCACATCAGAGCTGAATGAGTATGCATGCATTCGGAATCAGCTGCTCGATACACTTAACAAAAGCTGTTTCTGTGATAAACCGGAAGTTCGACTTCAAAGATGCTTGCATCGTAACAAGAGCCTACGCTCTCGCTCTGTAAGCATGGTCTTAGGATTGTTGGGAGCGGGCAGGGATGCTTAGGTTCTGATTATACGAATCCTTGAGGAGTCTAATTGCATTTTAGACTGTGAAACAGCTACTAAAACGCCAGCATAGACTGTAGCATATTCAAGATATATCCATCATTGTATCTACAACAACTCACAGACAAAACACACAACTCGTTCCTAATGGGAGTCTGATCAGGCTATAGGAGTATAAAATAGGCTAGAATGGAGAGTCACTGGTTCAACCGAGCGTTTATTGACTTTTCTAAAGATGAGGATGAGAAAGAATTACACACGAAGGCGTGGCCGTATGTACTTAGAGGATGTTTGAACAAAGATCGTTATATTTTCTCTGGGCTCTTCCACGGATATATATCTTCACTTTTTCTATGTATTTATTAGTAGCAAGAGTAGCCTGTGCAGGTGTCCTTCTGCTATTTCCTCTGCGTGGATGCTACGTGCTATATTCTTGGTTTCGAAGACCCTTACCAGCGCCTGAAGTATGCATGGCAAGATACATTTAAGTTGTGACATTCAGTCATTGACATCACAGCATATGACAATCGACCTGAGCCACGTGACAGGCTGCACAGCTCAAAGCCCTTGATGGAAGCCGTAGATCTCCCGAGTCCGAATCAATAACAACCGTCTTTTACACGACTTCACACGTGGCACAAAATACCTTTTAAACATTGATGACAAAAATAAGTATACAAGGGAACGACTGAGCCGCATATTTAAACGTTCCTTTTGTTTTTGTCAGAAATCACATGACCTTGGGAATAGGCGATGTGTCTTTTCAGCTATGCTAAGTGACAGATAGATTCGCAACTGGCTAACTTGGCGTTTGAGGGGAAAATTCCATGCTAAATCCAAATTAATATTATAGTTGGATTGCACTTCAAGGATTCTTTATGTTCCTGAAGGCTCAAAAGCTCATTGGAGTTCCTACCTCGTCGTAAAAAGTCTGATTGAGCCCTACAAGGAGATTACAAATGATATCATATCCACTAATCCAAATTAAAGGAAGTATATTTTTAGAACAGTTTCCTGCAGGCCGAAAACGAGCAAACAAACAAAAATACCCGAAGACACTTTCATGCTAAAACCAAACCAGGCTAGTGCAAAGGACTTATTCTAGAAAGTGGAAAGAAGAAAAGGAAAAAATGCCAGCTCATCATCCGAGTGTGCCCCACTACCAGTCATCTGCCGGAGGAGAGTAAGCGCGCTCCTCAGGAGGCTCATCGTAGTGGTGGTAAATGTGCTGCTCCACGATCTTGTGCTCTTCTTCCTCTTCTTCTTCCTTCTCAGACTCAGAGTCGGAACCGCCTGTTTTGTGTTAGTTTTTGTTTTGACAATTATTTTTCGAGGGGTCGAGGTAGAATGTAGACATACCAAATTCATGATTAAGAACAGCTCCGGCAACACCACCAAGCGCCAAACCGGCGGCAGCTCCCATGAACATCTTCTTCTTTTCGCTCTTCTTTCTGTCTGCCTCAGACTGATATTCGCCCTGCTGAGGAGGAGGGTAGTAGCCTCCCTCCTGGGGAGGGGGACCGCCGTAGTAGCCACCGGGGGGAGGACTAATCGGGCCGGAAGGAGGGGGGCTCATCATAGCGGGAGGGCCGCCGGGACCCATGTCACGCGAGGAATCGCCGAAGGGCTGCTCCCACTGGGAGTTGCCGGTGGCTACTTCAACCCAGAAGGCGCGGCGGGCGTTGGGCTCCCATTCCTGGACCCAACCCATGGGAAGAGGTGGTGGGGGATTTTGAGGAGGACGGGCGGAAGGTGGTGCGGAGGAGTAGGGAGGGCGAGAGTCGAAGGAACGGTCTGATTCGTATGGGGGTCTCTCGTAAGGAGGACGCTCGGATGGTGGTCTGTCATACGGAGGGCGTTGATCTTGAGGGGGCTGCCCATATGGAGGGCGCTCGTATGGCGAACGCTCGCCGGGAGGTGGCTGTTCGTAAGGGGGACGCTCGTATGGTGGGCGCTCGCCAGAGGGAGGCCCCTGTTCATAAGGGGGACGCTCGTATTGTGGACGGTCACCGGGAGGCCCCTGTTCGTATGGAGGCCTGTCGTAAGAGGGGCGATCGCCGTAGGGAGGACGCTGGTCATATGGAGGGCGCTCATAGCCTCCGGGAGATTGCCCGTATGGAGGCTGACCATATGAAGACTGCCCATATGGGGGTTGAGGGGGAGCACCGTAGTACGACATGGTATGGGTAGACAATTGGGGTGAACACAAATCGAGGTTAAGGAGAAAAATGGAAGAGAGGAATAAGAAGATAGAATGAGAGCAAGTAGTTTGGGCAGCTTTAAATATATCGCTCAATCTGGTGAGGAGGGGAAAGAGCAGCCCTAGTTAGGTCTCAACTCACCACACCCCTGTATGGAGTCTCCAGACGCTAGATTAATGACAATGAGACCTCAGGAGCCTCCGGTGCCCGCGGGGGCTCGAAAACCATTCGCTAATAGTGAGATACATATCACTAGAGTATCCACTACATTTTACTGGTCGCATGGGGAAGTGTCAATAGTCTGGCGGTTGGTGGTGCTGCAGATCTGTCCTCCCAGATGCAAAAATTAGGCAGATACATATTTCATGGCCGGACTCCATCCATACCCCTGATTGTTTCCAATAATCCCGGAGCGCTAAGTGAAGCACAGAAACAGGCCACAGAGTTCAATGGGAGAGGACGTGCTTCATCCTCCCGCCACACGTTCAGCCTGCCATTCTGAGTTACTTGGCTGTTGACAGCCGTCTTCATTTGTTTCATGCTTGAACTGTCAGGGAGGGGATAGTATGACATGTTCAATCATGGCACCAACCCCACCATACCCTACAAAAAGCGCTGCCTGTGGAGGGTCTCTTGGCGCCACTAAAAGGAATATATGGCTCACTGATGACACATCCAATCGGAGTCCCTGCTCTCTAGGCATCAGCCACACCGGCGTATCAGCATTGATCCCCCTCCAATGACCCTTGCCGAGTTGTGACAAGCCACAAATCCCGCATAATGGAGGGGTTCTCTATCTGACATCTTCAACTTGACACCGAGTCTTTGCCCTCTCTTGGCCCCCCTATAACTTCGAAAAATCATAGATCACATGCCTTGGAGAACTACCATGCCCATGGTATCACGTTGAAAGAAGAGAATCGAATTGTACGTCGTATTGTAGTGTTAAAATGACTAATTGATTGAACCAAGGGGGTCACGCAAGAGTTCCCCCGGCATCTTCGGCATCCAAAATGAGCGAAAGACAGGAGCTCGCCACGTGTGACTCAGCCAGTGGCTGTGGCTATGCGCCCAGCCACAGCCCGTTCCGGAAGATTCCTTAAAAGTGGATCGGATGTGCCCTCTTGTCTCCTTTTTCTGCTTTCGAGTTGACGGAGTCTAAAGAGGGTATAGTGTCTCCATTCTGGTATCTTGGCGTCTAGTTTGTTGCCCCAGCAACTGCGCCTGTTCGATATTAGAGCGGAGAATCCTTAATTGGGCGGAAATTGCAAGGTGGGAGTAATCTCATCCTCATCGAGGTTATGAGAGGCGGAGGATCCTTGAACAACAATTCAATCCTTATTTCCCATTCAACCTACCATAACTTAATGTAGCTACTTATTGCTGACTGCAAGAAGTATACTATAAAATCCTTGAGAAAAGCTCAAAAAGTTATAATGACATGTATCGCCAGGAACTTCTCCCATCGCCAACCCCACTGGTACAATCAAGCAAAGTCGATAAATGGGGTTTGAAAAACCCATTCCCAGTTTGATAAGCCTCACTCGTACTAGAACGGAGGGCTTGATGCCATCAATGCACTGTCTTGGCAGCGGCTTCATGAATGATTAGAGTGCGTTTGTTTATGTGTCAGCTTATTTGGGACAGGTCTATGGATCAATTCGGCTTTGCTGTCGTCCCGTATGTCGGGCAAGGATGTTATTTTCCAACCAAAGTCCGGTGAAGCGTTGACAATTATTACATCCATCTACTTCCCTTTTCAATGTCTGATGAGGCTACCTGGTTAGCTGTCAAGTAGAAAAGAATCAGTCGGAGTGATAGTTTCGACGTAAACCTGTCCGTCCTTCATCACATTAGAGACTTGGGTCATGAAAACACGTATATATAACCAATGCTACAGCACTATAAAAAATACTACTTACCATAAACAAGTACATACAACCATAGGGTGTGGAGAACAGGGCTTCCCGTCCGCTCAGCCGTACTTAAGCCATCTATAGCATGCGGTTAATTCTCAAAGCGCCTTAAGCTTTAAAATAGCGTCCGATCTTATCCTAAGGTGAGTGTGAGTGATTTAGGTGAGAACGAGGTGAGAGCGAGTAAGAATTCTTACCTAGGATTACCCACACGCCCACTTTAACCTGAAGACCAGCCTATAAATATGAGTGCTGGGTAGCTGCCAAGCCTTCTGTTCTTATTTTTTAGAGTTTAGCCATTTCAAAGAAGATACTCCTAAAAGACTTCCAAAAGGAACTCAAAAGAACTATTAGGGTCTTCCTATCATGATGCTATTCCTATATTGATACCTAAGGCACTTAGCGACCAAGTACAGATCCTGAGGCTCGGGCGAGTGTCATTACCCGGCGGGGTATCGGGGGGTCTTCGGTAATAATTAGCCAGGGTTTCACTATAGGGAAGATCCTACTAGCAATATGTTAGCTTTACGCGATCGCCATAAAGCGAGACGTGCACATAGGTAACGTAGTGTGCATAAAGGCTTCGAGTACCGGAAGACTCGAGAAGGATCAAATGAAGAGTGACTGAATACGAGAAGGTCGCTTTATCTCATAAGCAATAAAGACGTCAAAGTGAATTGATAACTGTCAAACTTATTCATTCTAACTAGGAGAACATACAGTATTTATAACCGAGAAGTAGAATGGAAGGTTCACAATAAAATCAGGGAGCAAAAAGTAAAGAAAGAAGGATTCGGAGTGTTACGAGGTCTACTAGCTATAATTGGTGATATAGAAGATTGTTGAAGTCTGATGTATCACGAAGAAAGAGGGGTAAGTGGTTCTTGCTGCTTTCTGCGGGAAAGATTGGACGATTCGGTCCGATCTTGGTAGTACACATATGTATGTATATACTAACAGTATCGATCATATAAAGCATAGAGGACAAACTGAGTAGAGAGCCAAGACTTGTAGAGGCATTAAAGAGGCCGAGAAGCGAGCCGTGAGGTGCTTGAATTATTCCTGCCAGTAGGAAAGAGTTTAAAGACCGTTCGCCGTGTTAAGTCATAATCAGGATGATAATGTAGATGTACAAAGTACGCATATTCTTCCTTTGCCACTAAGGCACATGTTTGAACTCTTGGTGCGCGGATAAGAAGTGTCCCTTCGTCGGCTTAACCGGCAGGATCTTCTGACTCGGCTTCGGGAGCCGGAATTGCAACGCCATGTTTGCGGTAGCGTGCACTAGATTGGACTGGATGAAGATGAGAAAGAAGCAAAAGAGGGGCAACAAGTTAATGAGCCCACTTCTCACTGCGGTCGGGGGATGTAAGACAGCCTTTAATCAAGGGGAAAAGCCCCTTCTTTTGAAACCAAGACAGATATGAGCTTGACAACCCTTGTCCTCACTACATATGGTGGCTTGATCAAATCCCGGCTATATTGTTACCCAACCGGACTTGTCGCGACATGTGGCCACCCCATTTGGCATTGGCAAATAGCTGAGCAGGGGCAAGTGTTATATTTGCCTGTTCTGTCTTTTGCCGAAACAAATGACGTTATCATGGTTTGCTCACGCGCTATCGCTTGGGTTCATTATCCTCATACCTCGGCAACCCATGCTCCAGATACCTTTAGGCTGTGGGGGAGTGGGGGTGGAGACTTGGGGAGACTTATGGTTAGTGGTAGGCACTTGCGGGGGCCAGAGATGGGCTCCCTAGTCCAGCTAGACCTTTATATTTGGTAAGAGGACGATTAAAGCAATCGTGACTTTAATTGGAGGTCGGAACTTACATTGATACCGCATGCAAGTGGAGGGTTCAGCATTAGCCGAGCTTGAAATCGAGAATGCGTATTTACTTGAAACCAAACTTACGCACTTTACCATGTTGGGTTGCTGAAAAAGACATTTAAATTACAATAATGTCGATCTAGAGTCAGGCATTGAATGTAGTTAATATTCATTAAAGCTTTGATCGACAATGAGAAGCTAATCCCTTCTTTTTAAGCGGCTTCTCTATCTGCAAACCCGTTAAAAACCAACAGCCTAAACGATTACTCGCTAATAATTGCTAGGCGGAGCTATGCATGTAACTCCTTTGACCACTGTATATACTATCACCTTCGAAGCATTTGCGGGTGGGGACCTGTTCCGGACCTTAAGCTTCAATTTAGCCTGTATAGCGTGCTGGACATCCCTGCCTCGCGCCCTATCAACAGCCTAATTTGCCCCATGCGTCTAACAAAGGAATGGATAGGGCCTCGAGAGAGATACAGTTTGGAGGCCGATGCCCCTCCTAGCTTATCTTTACTTATCAAATCATGACTCTACAGCGCAGCTTAGTCCGGCTAGTGGTCAGGTCTCGTCGGGTATCGGCTAGAGTGGTATTCGGGTCGGCGGTTTCTAGATCTAGGACCCGAACCCGACCTGAATACCACTCTAGAACTGAGAATATATTCTTAAGAAAGTCCCTTGCTTACTGCTTATCTGGATAGAATCCACAAAGCAGTAATGTTCTCAGCTATATACAGTTCAGCCATACGCTAGAAATAACTGGAAGTGCTTATGAACAGTTGATACTCTGGATATAATTATCCCGACTTTACTGGCCCGATCATTGGCGTCTACGCTGAACAGACGGAGGGAGTGTAAGTTCAGTTTAAGGGTCCAATTGTCGAGTAAATGGTAGAATCGATAGAATCGATGCTGCTTTTTGGTCTCGCACCTGGGCGCCAGAATAGTCTAGTCAGATAATTAAGAAAGACCTTAGCACTTCTTAGCAGTGACGTAGTCTTCAGGTATACCGGGCTGGCCTATGTGCTAGAGAGGCATTACACCCCTAATGGATTTGACTTATTTTACCTCTTTATTTCTGTTATAGCCAGTGGGTCTCTTGACAGAAGAAACAGAAGACTTGTGTTCTTATTAGGGCGAAAATCACCGGCTCTTATATAACAGATCCGGCATGTCATCTCATCATTTGAACTTAAACACTTCCAGCCATTTAATCCCCGGATCAGGAACGACACAACTCACCAAAACTAACTATGTGCTTCAGTGGACACTGGCTGAATATGAACGGGTACACTAAAGTTATACTGCACATCAGGCATAGGGAGCGTCTCGATCACCTCTGGGCTACCCTTCAATGTAAACTCGAAAGTCAATTCTTCTGAGTTATCCAATGCAATCTTGTAATGTCCTGGAAAAATGACGAGACTTCCATTCTCATTAGCTCGTGCCAGTGAGCCGAGGGTGAGAGGCAACTCTGCCACTTGATCGCTTCCACGAGCAATATTGAGGAGACGCACGTAAGACACTAGGGACTTATTTGGTCGTGGAACCGGGCCTGCATCCTTGCTGGAGAGGAACAATAGGCTAACGTAGTCGGAAGTTTTATGGCCGACATTTTTGACTCTCGCCTTGACAGTGGTCAAGGGTGTGTTGTCATTGATCGGACCGCCTGAACTATTTCGGCATGAGGCGACAAGGTCCTGAATGTTGTACTCACGGTTCAAAGTCTTTTCCCAGTCAAACTTGAATTTTGTGTAGTGAAGGCCGTAGCCGAACGGGAGCACCGGCTTTCCTGTGTACCATTTGTATGTTCGTCCGGGATATGAATCTTTAGGGCGAAGGTTGATATCGAAGATACTGACTTGGTCGGCATAACTGGCGGGATACTGTGTGACGGGTAGTCTGCCAGCAGGTGACCTTTTGCCCACAAGGACATCAAGAAGAGCAGTGCCTCCGCTTTGACTGGGATATCCCGCCCAAACCAGAGCTTGGATATCTTTGTTCTTCAGGATGGCGCTGTCATCGACCTGGCCGCCTCCAAATTGGACGACTACCAGTGGCTTGGAGAGCTTGGACAAGCTCTTGATGAGATCTAGTTGGTTTCCTGGCCAAGCGAGCGAAGTCCGGTCAAGCGTTTCGGACTCGAGGGAGTTGTCGATGCCACCAAGATAAATGATCAAATCGGACTTGTTTGCGGCTGCTAGAGCCTCCTCGAACCCACTGGTGTTCTGTTTGTTGATTGCTGTACCCAGTGCATAATTCACTTTCCACCCATTGTCGCCAAATGCTTCCAATGGGCTGATCAGGTATGGGGCATTGCCGGAGTAGCCGCCCTGCATCTGAGTCGTGGCATTTGCGAATGGTCCAATCACAGCGACACTCTTGTATTCATGAGAATTTAAAGGAAGAAGATCGTCGTTCTTGAGAAGCGTCATACCTTCGACTGCAGCCTCATACGCGAGAGCCTGTGCGTCAGGGGTAGAAACGTCAGAAAAATCAAGTTTGTCGTACTTTCCGCCGTCAAAGAAGCCGACCGTGAACAATGCCGAATATAATCTTGCCAATGACTGATCCATGACTTTGACTGAGGTCTGATTTGCCGCGAGAGATTCGTTGAGCTTCAGATAGGACGAACCACATTCCAAATCAACACCGGCATTGAGAGCAACTGAGGCTGCCGCTTCTTCGGTGTCAGTAAAGTTGTGGTATTGCCAGATATCTGTAACTGCGCCGCAGTCAGACACCACGTAGTGATATTCTGCATTGAAATTCCAGTGCTTTCTGAGCACCTCATCGAGAAGGTATTCATTCGCACAAGCTGGGATGCCGGAGACGGAATTGTACGAACACATAATGCTTCCCACATCCGTGTCACGCACGCAAGTCTTGAATGGTGCAAGGAAGTAATCGCTCAGATCCTGCTGGGTAGGATTGTAGTTGTTTCCATATCTACCCGTTTCCAAGTCGTAGACCGCGTAATGCTTGCATGTTGCAATGACTTGCTTGTTCTTCGGGTCATCACCCTGAAGTCCTGGAACAAAATTGCGAATATAATTCTGCGCGACCAAAGGATCCTCACCGGGTGTTTCTTGCCCTCTTCCCCATCGAGGATCTCTGAATCCATTGATGTTCGGAGCCCAGAAATCGAATCCCGAAAATCCATTGTTGCCAAATGCCCGTCCTTCTTTGCCAATGACTTCAGCGATTTTGCGAATCAAAGTGTCATCGAAGGAAGCCGCTGTTAGGATCGGTGCAGGGAAACTTGTGGCATAGCTGAAGTTAGCTTGGTTGGAAGTGAATTGCACACCTGGTGCAGAGCCAACACCATGAGTTGCCTCACTCCACCACTCGTAGGAAGGTAAGCCGAGGCGGGTAGATCCAGCTGAAGCATCCACGAGATTAAGGATCTTTTCCTCCAGGGTCAGGGATTTGACAAGTGAATTGACTCTCTCCGCAATGCTTAATGAAGTATCACAGACAGGGTGACTGCAGAGGGGCTGAGTTTGGCACGCTGGCACGAATTTACTGTTCACTCCGCCCCCTTGTGGATTCGAGATATTATACAAGGACATGCTATATACAGGTGCAGAATGTTAGCACTTTGTTCTCTTTGACTTTGGCATTTGACTTACACATAGCTTCCTCCACATGCACTGGATGGTTCAGTTGCGCATTTAGAGTTGCAGCTGCTGTCATTTGTCTTGGTTGCGAGGCTGAAATCGGGCTCACTCCCACAGAAACATTGCCTATTTGAGGATCAGCGTGAGAACCAACAGTTTAATCGGTCAAAAAAAAGCTTGCTTACGTTCCAAACTCGATACCCCCATATGCAAAGCCCCGTTGACCGCACCAGTTGGCACAGTACTGAGGTGTCATACCAATGGTGCTAAGTTTCGCTGCCGTCAAAATCGTCACTTTAGGATCCAAGTAACACCCAATGTAGCTTTTTGAGGCATTATAGGCTGCTGTAGGTTCTGAATTGACATCATTACAGACAGATGCGGCGTGGACTCCAGTGTGTACTGCCATGAGAGACAGCAGTACTGTTGCACTGACGCGAAAGGGCTGAGATGGTGCCATGATGATTTTCTTCCGACCTCTGCACCGAGAAACTGAAAGATGTAGGTATCACTAGAAAAGACCTACAGAATGATACCATGCTGTGTGATTAACAAGTCTAAGTGATTGCTGGACTTGTTCTACTACATGTAGGCATCCCGGCTTGTTGAATTTCGTCATTGATCTCTAGGCTAAATTACTGATTACATACTAAGTCGGATATACTCCGTCTAGAGGCCCGGCATGCTCCTACTTGGCTCGTTCTGTTGATCTCCGGTGTGGAACGAGGGGTAGGTAACAATTTGCTCAGAATGGGCCACCGGTTGCCTCCCCCCCCAATTCCGGTACAGTGGACTATATTTTGTGACAACAGCAACCATAACACATCCGTATTATCGAGGAATGAACTTGAAGGAATTGATGGTAGCTTCTAGAATATCCTTCTATTGCAGAATCAATAACAACTCTGGAGTGCGAATTTCAACTCGAATTGGGAAACGAGTAATATCGCTAAGGGATCCATGCATCCCGATCAAAGCACCTACGACTGAGAAGCAAGAAAGAATAGAAAGAGTGTCTAGGATAACGTCAAGTATTGGCAGTGATTGTCACGACTATCTGCCGAAGTAGACTATCGGAAGGTGGAAACTCTTCCCCGCAAAATCCAACAACCCTGGCGGCAGTTGGACCCTTAGAAATCGGTGCGTCTGCGGGTAATTTCACGGTACGGATAGTTACTTCTCCATTCTTTCAAGCCCCGTGGGACATGATTCAGGGTGGCGGAGATTATCCGAAGGCTTCTAGAAGATCGTCCCAATCTTGTCTCATTCTGGTGCTAAATTGGAAAGGCATGGGCCACCGAGCGATCTTTACAATTGAGCAGTAAGCAGTGAGCGGCATCTACCGGTGCCAACGGCACTGTACCCCACCTTGTAACCTCGCCTAAAGTATAGGGATCACGGAACCATGAAAAAGTCAGTGGATCCCATTAGGCTAATAGAAGTTAACCTAAATGGAAAGATCTTCCACTCCATCATAATTTATGCATGCTCGCCTTTAGCCTGAATCTCCAGGTTACAATGCCTGTCTCAGAACTAACGGCTAAACGTTTGTGCAGCTGAAGGATTAGGGCTTCAACAATCTTGAACCTTCTCAACACGGATATTTTCCTCATTTGGACTGGAAGAGTACCTGAGGTCCCCGCACATAGATCGAGAACCGTATAAAATACTACGGTGAATATTGAATAAAACGTTTGAAGTCCAAGAGGAAAGGGCCCGATTGAGACAGCTGCAGGCTAGTAGCTTTGTCATTGATATACCCAATTTGGAAACATGCTCACCCAGCTTTTGCTCCTCGGCCTGGCCGGCCTCGGTTGTGTCAAATCAGTCCAGCCTCCCCCTCCTCCACAGAAGCCAACAACACCGTCACCACGGCCGTGGTCCACTTTTGCAGAGAATGTCATCTACCAGCCTGACTCAAATCACTCCGTTCTCTATCCCCGGCAGGTTGAGCTATCTGATGGAAGTCTCCTTGCGACAGCTTCGTTTGCGGGCGATAAGACTCCATACTTCCCCATATTCAAGAGTGCAGATGGTGGTGCTACCTGGTCTTGGATCTCCAACCTGACTGACCAGGTGAATGGATTGGGAATGTCAGCCCAGCCCGCGTTGGCAGAGTTGCCGTTTGCTGTTGGCGATTACCCTGCTGGCACGGTTTTGGCCAGTGGAAACAGCTGGGGAAGCAAGAGCACAAACATTGATATCTATGCCAGTAAAGACAGTGGTCATACCTGGGAGTTTGTCAGTAATGTGGCGAGGGGAAGTGGACCGGATACTACCAATGGAAATCCATGCATTTGGGAGCCTTTCATCGAGTGAGTTGAAATCTGACTAAGTTTAGGTTTTACACACGCTGAACGGTGTAATTCTAGATTTTTCAACCATACTATCGGCGTATTCTACTCCGACCAGCGTGATCCACTCCATGGACAGAAGCTTGCTCACCAGGAATCGGCGGATTTGAGATCCTGGGGACCCGTGATAGACGATGTTTCCTACCTCAACTACACTGCTCGTCCTGGAATGACCAGCATTTCCTACATTCCCCCTCTAGAGAAGTATATACTGGTGCACGAGTTCCCAGGAGGAGATAGCTGGTCCGGAGTAGGCTATCCGGTCTACTATCGAATGTCCGACAGTCCATTTAATTTCCGCTTTGCCTATGGTATTCCAATCATGGTAGATGGAGTCCAGCCCAATGCGGCTCCTTATGTGGTCTGGTCCCCATCCGGCGGTGATAATGGAAGTATAATCGTTAGCGACGCTGATCATAGTGGTATTTTCACCAACCAAGCCGGTGGCCAGCCTGATCAGTGGGAATTGCATGACACACCTCAAGCGCCCGCATACAGCCGGAGCTTACATGTCTTTGAGAAGTTCCCAGATCATTTGATGATACTCGGTGCAGGCGTGTTTGAGGCAACGGTAAATCTGCCGCTTTATCTTAGTGTTGTGAGCGTAGAAGATACCTTGAAGAAGCCAGCTGGGAAATAGGGAAGCTCTGCAGGTCAGCTTAATCAACCTGGCCGAGACTGACTGCGGGAGCAGCCAGAGAGCGTTAGAGATCATTTAACATATCTCTATTCATCGGAGTTGGAACATAATAAGAAGACATAGCATGTTGAGATAATGAGATAATAAGATCCAAAACCTCGAGACAAATCCTACCACCGACCAGATTCTACTTCCATACCATAAGAGACGAAGATTCTATACTCGCCGATATCTGACAACTAGAAAACCTTAGAGGAACAGACCAAGCATCCACATCAACCAAAAATGGTATTTAAAACAAATATCAATTCCCAACCCATACAATAAATTGCTCCCACGCAGCCTCATACTTCCCTCATCCACCTCCGCCATGAACATCATTTCCATCTTCTTAGCAAGCTCCTCCCCCATCCCAAGAACACATACCACCCGCAATCTTATTACCATCCTGGACAAAAGACTCAAGGATAGAAGTCCAGGTACGGCAATTCGCACGAAAGAAGGCAAGCCTTCCCAACGCGTCTTCGAAGCTTGTTTCATCCCCTCCGACCATGAAGCGGATGTAGTTGGGGCTTATGTATGAATCCGCGACGGAGCGTGCGCTGGCGGGGTATCCGGTGAAGATTTGGTCGTTGAAGGATTTCAAGTCTTCTAGGGTTATTTTCCTTGGGGAGGACTTGTTTAGAGATGTGTGCGTTTAGAGGTGGTTCTGCGGGAAATGATGTCTAGTAATAGAAGTGAGAGGATGATACCCGCTGATCACCCGCTTACCCCAGATTACCTGCAAGTAGTCTACCCTCCTCATTCTAAGGTCTCATATGCGCAGATATAGCGGTATTATACGATTCAACAGGAATTTAGTCGGTAGAGACGCGGGTTGATTGGAAGCGAATATGATGTTCATCTTGTTGGTGAACCATCAGATTCTCAGTTGAAAGCAATAATCTTCCTCTAGCCCATAATAAATAAACGAAAACTCAGAGATTCAGCGAACTAGCCCATCTATCTCTCAATCAGACTCCCGCGGGTGCCGTCATAGCCGGCCAACTTCACCAAACTCGTGGCGCTGAGGAGTGCCATCGTAAACCCGTCCAAGTCGGAGGTAGAAGGGTCCAGCCGGTTATGCCAAGCGACGTTCCCATGCTCATCGAGCCACAGAATTTTAATTAATCCAGACTCAATGGCCTCTCGGTCCAACAGGTAAAGACCAGCCTGGATTTTCAACTCCGCTAGAGCGGGATCCCGCCAAACTTCCTCGCTCTCCTCGGCCTGTGCCACCATTTCCTCATCGCTCTGCTATTACACAGGAAAGTCAATGTAGAATTGTGATTCCAGCTGAATGACAGGTGAACTAACAGCCGAAAGGTTGACTTGCTCGTTTTGTCCTTGTCTGTGAATTGTCGATGCACTTGGTCCACGTGGCTTGGGTCCTGCTTTTGCGCTTTTAAATGCCCCCCATTCGTTCTTGTGTTAGGCCTTTACCGCATTCTACTTTCTTGGATCAGAGCCATCTGGCTGCTGTCCCTTCAGTCTTTCGGCGTCCAACAAAAATGGTGCAGCAACCCTACTCGGCCTTGACCAGTTGTTTTGATTTACAGCAGGTTGGAACAACCACCAGGAACAAAATTCCAACTTGGAGATACCGGATTCAGATACCACAAAAGATACCGAAAAGTAGGACAGAATTGGCAGAATGCTTATTAGTCCTCTCAGATAATCCTGACGAGCTGCAATTTAAGCTAGCTAGATCGAGAGTAGGAAAATTCGCCGTGAACTTGGGCTTAGGGTTTGGCATGATTCTTCTGTATCATACTCGGTACAACTACGACAAACACTCCCGTCCGTACTCAGAAACTCAAAACGCATCTGACGTGGATCGTGCTCGGTTCGAGCTGAACTGTGGATCCCCAGCACTGATGGCGATCGGGCCATAGATGGATCCTATTTGCTGAAGAATAAAGATCGACAGAGCCGGCGGGGCAACAACATCACTTCTACCTCCAGTAACTCAGTATTTAAGTGCCGGATCTCCCCACCTCTTCATCTTGCTCTTCTTATTTCTTCTTATCTCAAACCTCTCACACACTACTCCTCTATCACATAGTCCCTTCCATCAACCTATAACAACAAATCAACAACCATGGCAAACCTCCCAACCTCCTTCATCATCACCCTCGACGGCACCCCCATCGCCAAAAACAACAACCCCGACGAAGAACAAATTCACGCAAAGGCCAACCACAACAACCCAGCTGTTTTTACCTTCAATGACGGTCTCCTGGAGTCCGATGGCTGGTACCTTGGACGATTTCTAATCGAGGATCGCAGTTTGCTTCCCAAGCGTGTATTATGGCACAAGAAGGGGGGCGAGGTTGGCGAGGACTTGATTCAAAAGACTACTATTGACAATGATGGTGGAGAGTTAGTCCTTAAGAATGGTGGTATGTATTGACGTTTTGATCTAGAGCTTGGGCTTATGGTTGTCAGAGTGGGTAATAGAGCCAAGCTAACGGACGTAAATAGGTACGGTTCTGACATTAATTGATGGACAGGTTTATGGTGATTTGATGCGGGGTAAGTGGTTTGCCCACAATATCATATTGGAATGAGGATGTTTATTCTTACTGATGGCGTTTATAGAAAACCCTGCTACTGTGGGTATCCAAGCTGCCTAGGATGTGAATGGGTGGATTCATTACGGATATTCTATATGACGTTAGAAAACATCACAACCTGCTACGAATAATAATTTAAATCAGGGGATCAGTATTTTTTATATATCATAGTATTATCTAATCAAAACCTTTATACTGAAAGAGATTTATAATATACAGTGCACAAGTTGAATATATTAGTTTACAGATTTACAGATTTACATTTTAGGTTGCGATACCAGATTTCAACCCGTGGGGATCGACCCAGATATTATACCCAAGCCCGACCATGGCAAGGCCTAGTAGGCAATCTATCTGAGCGGTGAGGTGACCACATTATATCTTATGCCTCCAAAGTTCTTGAAACTGTCTGGCGTTAACTGTTGAGGTCTTGAGACATCGAAGCATAATGAACATATCCGGGGCTGGAGCAGTGACATTAAGCTGACAACGAGATTCCAGCGACAAATAAGCTAGAGTACACAGGACGGCATTTCCGTGCTTAAATACTTTCTACTATAAAGTACTTAAACTTGCTAGATGTGAATGATCGCAGAGCTCTGCAGACCAGTTGGAGTGCTTGGGTAGGCACCATGCTCACAGTATAAGTCAATGTCCATGTAGTATAACGAGTCTGTATCTAAGGCTCTCTCACGATATATTGCATGTTAATGCCAGTCTCAACTTATACTACTACAGGAGTTGTAGGTATTACTCCTTAGTGATATGGCTTTCATCATCATATATCCTAATCAAAACGACAACTCATCATTCCTAGGGATTATATGTGCGCTCACGCTTATGTGCAATCTTGCGTCCTGTCTAGCTGTAGGCCATACTAGATACAAGAGACATTTCACTTCCGGCACATGATTTCACCATGCAGCAATCCGAACCATCCCTGCTCCGCATCCACAAACTCCTTCCATCCGTCGGAGATGCTCTCCAGTTTCTCCTTGGTTGCAAACCCCTCTTCAAGAGCCGTCTTCGCAAACCCAGAAGACCTCGCTCTTGCTCCCATCGATCCACCCCAGTATTGCCTTTCCTCGGGGGTGCTAAAGCACCACGATCCAGTGCTCTTCTGAATTCTAGACTGCTCAAATCCGGCCTGCTCGGCCCAAACATGAATCAACCGACCAGGGTGTGGATTTCCCCCTTTAGCCTTGGCCATTCGTGTAGTGATGTCAAGCCATGCCTCAATACCCTTGTTTTCGGGATACCAAGTCATAACCGAAGATTCCCGTGCTGCGACGATTCCACCGGGTTTCACGACGCGCCGCATTTCCTGCAAGGCTTTGACTGGGTCTGCGATATGTTGTAGTACCTGGTGGACATGGACGATATCGAAGGTGTTATCGGGGAAATCAAGGGAGTGAATATCGCCCACACGAAATTCAATGTTTGTCAACCCTTTTGAGGATGCCAACTCGCGGGCTTGATCCAAGGGGTCCGGCACATATTCGATTCCAGTGACATGTCCTTGAGGTGCACGGCTTGCGAAGTCAACGCTAATTGAACCAGGACCGCAGCCGATATCGAGAATCTTGGAGGTTGAAGTTATGTGCGGGAGAAGGTAAGCAGTGGAATTGGACGCGGTGCGCCAATTATGAGTCTGAAGAACGGAGGTTGAGTGATCGGTTGTATAGACTGCCATTGTAGTGATAGTTGTTGTTATATCAGATTGAATGACTTGGTTACTAGGATTAAGATTATTGGATTACCTTAGGTTGAAGGTAGAATTCTGGAGAGTTTATATAGTAGGCAAGCTCGGGAGGGGCCCAGTGGAGAACTGGGGGACACCGAGACGGAATTCCGAGGTGGCGTGCGGCCTCGGGTTTTATTGCGGCATCAACAACCATGGATATGGGCACAGACTCCGAATATCGTCATCCCGAACTCGTCCGCCGACTGCACCCATCGCTCAATTCGTTCCCTGCGCTCGGCGGAGCCCGTTTCCGCTGACCTCCATAATTCCGAGATCTCTAACATCCCATCCTCCCACCGTAACAGATACCTATCGTATTCCCTGCTCCACGTCTCTCGGTCTTCGGCTTCCCATAACATCTTATTGCCCGGTGCATACACTCCTCTCATCTCATCGGCCACAAAATTGGGAAGTAGCCTGTCTGTGTTGTACACGCTACTGAAGAGGTACATAGTGAAGACTGCGCGACGCTTCGCAGCGACCACAATCCAGGACTCCCACGTAGGTCGGGCATGGGCTAACTCTGCGGCGCAGAATAGGCCATTTCGGGCGGTCCGGAAGGCCAATTCCATGAGCGTGATCATCATCTTATCATTAACAAGAGACGGACCACCTCGAGGGGAGAAGTACAGCATAATTGTGTACAATAAGTAGGCTTGGAAGGCCGAGAGGAGCTCATAGTCGTGTTCAGGATGCTAGTGCTATTAGCTTCCTAGAATGTCCCAAGGAATGTGTCATCATGGAGAGGTACCTCTTCAGCAAGCCTTTCCATTTCCTTCTCCAGCGTACTCATTACCATCATCTCACTCCCTGGTACCGCCTGCTCCCACATCCGTACGAGACTGTAGCAATTCGCGAGTGATCGAGGTAATTCTTTCCCTTCAATCTGTGAGCGATGAATGATGGGAGGGACATCCTTGTCCTTCAGCATGCACCGTGGATAAGTGCTCAATATCCGCGAAATGTACTGCAACGTAAAAGGGTGATAAACCTTGGGTATCTCATCTTGCCCCAGGGGCGGTAGAATATAAGGTCTTAGCCAGCGATCGCGAATATCTTCTGCATTAGCACTGGGTACTAAATCAACCTTTCGAAAATCAAGTCCATCTCCATCCCTGCAGCCCCTGGCGACTTGTCTCCGTACATGAAAGTGACTAGACGGGCTCCAGGCCGTACTGGAAGGAGTATTAGCCAAAGGCAGAGGAATGGGCATGGCAGATACTGGATCAAAGCGAGGTGTGGAATATATTGCGGGGCCGGTATATGCAGCTCCAGTGTCTTCTGTAAAACCCCCTTCTCCAGGAGGAGAGTCTTGTGCCAACGCCGAGACAGAATATTCGCAGACACGACCCGTCGATCGACACCGCGAACAGGCAGGTTTTTCGAGGCTACAACGGACTTTCGACTTCGTGCAGCTATTGCAGGCCTTCTTGCGTGGAGGACGCTGCTTGGTATGATGGTTTTCCGATGTGGGCATGGTTCGCGATACAGATCGTAGGCCTTGGGGATGATGTTGTCCTCGGATAAGTTCGGAATTCCGATATTGCTGATGGCATCGAGTCTACGGGCCGGTATACGAACCTAGCATGTATTTCTTATATAAGCATTGAGCACCAGTATTTACTGGGGTATCTGTTTAAATATTGTACTACCTATTACGGTATTACTTCAAATACATCCATATACAAAGCCTACTATAGCTGCTGCATAGTACATCTTAGACTGCGGCATATCCTCTCCATTGGATACCATATTCGCAATTTGTGGAGAGGATTGCGGATATTGAGGATGTTGCCGCAGTCTACGTGCCACTCTATCCGCTGTGCAGGCTTGTGCCAGCCTTGGGCTGGCTGGCGGTCCCTAGTAGATAAACGGGCCGGACTTACATAAGTCCGGTGCTCACTCATCATACTCACCGCAAGGCAAGCTCAGCCTTAAGAGTCTTTCTCTTAACTAACGGATCTACCGAATATGGTTACCACAACATCAGATGATGTGCATGAGACTACGGCTCTACTGGAGCGCAACAGGGTTCCCAAAGAGGAAAAGCCTCTACCAAAGGCTCAGATCCTGCTACTCTGTTATGCTCGTGCCGTAGAGCCCTTGGCCTTCTTCTCCATCTTCCCTTATGTCAGTCAGATGATCCAGGACAACGGGGGTATCGAGATTTCGGATGTCGGTTTCTATACAGGGCTCACAGAGTCCCTATTTTCCCTCACGCAGGCCATAGTGATGATTTTCTGGGGCCGAGCGGCCGATCGCGTCGGGCGGAAGCCCGTCCTGGTCTTCTCCTTATTCGGCGTGACCGTGGCGACGGTCCTCTTCGGACTGGCCAAGAGTATCACGCAGATGATTTTATTCAGGTGCCTTGCCGGTGTCTTTGCGGGGACTATCGTCACTATCCGCACTATGATCGCCGAGCACAGCACGAGCGAGACACAAGCCCGATCATTCAGTTGGTTCGCTTTCAGTGGAAACTTGGGTCTCTTCCTTGGTCCTCTGTTGGGTGGTAGTCTTGCCAACCCAGCACACCAGTATCCAGGTGTATTTAAGGACACTGGGTTCTTCGCTGACTACCCATACGCGCTATCGAGCCTGGTGGTGGCGCTGGTCGGAGCTACCGCTGCCTTTTCTAGTCTTTTATTCGTCCAAGAGACGTTGAAAAAAGAGCCTGCTACATCGGGTTCTAACCCCGATAAAGAGCTGTCAGTCTGGCAGCTTTTGAAAGCCCCTGGTGTTGGGATAGTTCTCTACACATATGGACATATTATGGTACTCGCCTTTGCCTACACAGCTATCGTCCCAGTCTTTTGGTTCACTCCTACGTACCTCGGTGGATACGGCTTCACTCCTCTACAAATTTCGGTGCTGATGGGGCTGAACGGCGCCGCCCAATCTGCGTGGCTCCTCCTAGCTTTCCCTCCATTGCAGAAGAGGATCGGGTCGAATGGAGTCATACGCTTATGTGCCTATGCCTATCCTTTCTTCTTCCTTGCCTGTCCGGCTGGTAATATACTCCTGCGCCTGGACAGCGAGGTATCTGTTAAGGTTTTCTGGGTTTTCCTACCAATAGCGCTGGCCGTCGGCTGTGGGGTCAGCATGAGCTTCACAGCCATCCAGCTCATTTTGAACGACGTCTCCCCATCGCCCAAAGTCTTGGGTACACTGAATGCCCTGGCCTTGACCGGGGTTAGCGGCCTGAGGGCAATTTGCCCTGCCCTTTTCACCACCCTCTTCGCTTTGGGGGTGAGAACGCAACTTGCCGGGGGATATGCCATTTGGGTGATGATGATCTTGCTTGCTGCCGCGTTGTCGGTTGCCGCGCGATATCTACCTGAGCCCGAAAAGCCTGATGAATCTTAAGGTAATTCAGTGGAGGAGTGAAAACAAGGAAGTAGATGGCATAACCTAACCGCTGTAACCTAGCTATAACCTAGGTAATAGGTGACGCCGCACTCTACAGGTATTAGCGGGCGGAGTCGGGTTCAGGGCGGGTACGGGCTATTATGTGAAGAACCCGACCCGATAACAAAACTCTGGTATAAATCTATATAAAAATATAAAAGAACTCTAGAAAAATCCAAATTTTTAGGTCATATGATTTTTGCGGGTTGTTTTACAGGGTTTCCAGGTTCAGGCCGGGTTTAGCGGGGAACCCGATCAACTCTAGACTTATCCTATAGATGTCCCGAAAGTCTTTTTAGAAGCAGCTCAGGGCAAGAAGCCCCGGGAAACCATTGAACTTCTCATTTAACAGCTCGGAGGCCTCCCTGCCTTAACTTCCGCTTGTGAGGAAATACTAAAAATATCCTTTAAGCGTGGATGTGAGAGCCTCTTTCTGCTACTCATTCAGAAGATGCCACAGAGCCTTCGTGGATTTGCTGCTGTATGTCATTTCGGTTCAGAGAAAGCCGTTAAAACCATGCTATTCCATGGAGTTGAACTAGATAGTGACTTGGGAGTTGGTGGGCGAGCCCTCCATATAGCAGCTTATCATCAGCAAGAGAGTCTCGTCTTATTTCTCATCAAACATGGTGTCGATGCTCAAGCTTCGAGCCCGAGGTACGGAAATCCGATCTCCGCTGTTTTGGAAGGACTCCTTGAAGCCACAGAACGTATAATTAGCCCACTCCACAAGTTGCTCCCGAGAAGACAATGGCCAAGATGCGAGGAATCAAATCTAGAAGCCGATTCAGACGCGGCCACAGAAGAAAGCCCCCTCTCTTATATCCCTATGGTTGGTATAGGACAGCGCCCTCCCCTCCCTACGAAGATTGCCTTATGTGAAAGAATCATCGGAATCTTACTTCAAGCAGGAGCTGGAGTTAACGTTGCACCTAGGCTACTAGGAACTCCACTTCACGTTGCTGCATATCTAGGACAAGTTTCAACGGTCAAGTTTCTATTAGATCATGGCGCTGATCTAAACGCTACCGTGGGGGTTTTGGGTCCGCCTAATTACAGCAATGATAAATGGTCGAAAAACAGTGTTCAATTTCCTTCTCACTTCTCATGAATGGCATCAATGTCAACATATGCTCAGAGGAATTCGGGGCCGCCTTGCATTATGCTTGCGGATATAAAGACCGCAAAACCGTCAAGATCCTTCTTGAGCACGGCGCAGATGTGAACTCGGTCTGGAGGGCGGTTGGGAGTCCATTAGCAGCAATCTTCTCCCGAGTAGTCGGCTCAAGGAGGTGGGCCAGACAATATAGCGAAAAAGCCAAGGAAAACCTTGAAGAAGTGCCGGATGTGCTACTCCGCTATAGCAATACACTCCGAGTTACAAGCGCAGATATTGCCCTGGCGGCACAAGTACCATCTTATTTTCTTCAAGGTATCGAAAGAAGGGGCATTACCGTTCTTGCTAGAGTATTGTGAAGATGTCTCAGTCACACACGATGTGATAGCTACTATTGCTTCCAATTTCGACGGGGAGAAGAGTTTGAAGATGCTTCTCGAGCGAGCCAATGGGCTGGAAATCAACACCGAGATTCTCAAATCAGTGCAAGACTCTAGAACTCTTCGAATCTTACTCGAAGACAGACCTCGGTGTAATGTCACACCAGAGGTCTTTGAAGCACTTTCGCGAGCTGGGCCGCACCTGGTCAAAGTTGTACTCGACCAAGAACCTCAAGCACGTCCTACTTCGGCCGTACTTCATTCCTCCTTGCAGTGTATAAGCTCTAACAACACTTCAGTGGACATACTGCGGAACCTGCTCGATCGCGCCCCGGAGATGGAGATAACAGAATCGATGCTTTTGGCTGCCAAGAATCCTAATCAACTGCAATTCCTCCTCTCTCGGTGTCCAGAATTTCCTATCAGTGACGCTGTGCTCGAGGCGGTGGTTTCAGAACGCGGTTTGAGGTACAGAATTGCACTTTTGGATAGTTTTTTCAAACACGATCCAACCTTAAAGACCGGTCAAGGAACTGTTTCCGCGTGCTTAAAAGCGCAGAACTCAAAATACCTAGAATATCTTCTTCAGCATGACCCGGAACTTGCCATTCCTTCTGATCTCCCTTCAACTTTGATTGAACAGTTACGAATATACAAACCAGGCTACGGTATTCGCTCTATGACTGAAGTACTCGCGCAACATAACAAAAAAGTAGAATTCACATCCGAGAATCGGAAAGACATCGACGAACTGTTCCAGCGTCAAGCGGATATCGACTTCAAGCAGCAGGTTCTCAGCCTGGAGAAGAATACTTGACTTGTAATGCCCATGAAGTTAGGAAGGTACTTGACTGGTCTGAGTCAGTGTTAACATTAGTTCTAATGAAGCATTGAAAGCAAATGGCTCTACTTCCGTACGAATCTTCGACCAAGACAAGTGTCACAAGTTCCACCAGAACGGGAGGTATCGATTTGCCTGCGTATGTCCATGATAGAGATATGTTCTCTGGCATATTTCGTGGCTTAGGGATCACTATATTTAGTCCATATACGCAGTTGATGTATGGACCGAGAGAACATACCTATATCACATTTCCAAGAATAGGAACAGTTCGAGTTCGAATATAAGCGTTATCTTATATCACCTACAACAAAATGAAAGCAATAGCCATCGAAACAATAATAGTTTTGAATCACATCTTTATGTCTTTGGTGAAAGGTTTAACTGCTGCATCATGTGTAAATCACCCAAGGTGTATTGACCTCTTTGGTCACAAAAGTTCAAGTTGTCTGGGCCAGCCCCCACGTTTTAATTTTGTGGTTTGATGAAACCTTCCATTCATAGTAAACACTGCCTCTGCTATCTCGTACAGCAAGCCATTATTTGACAACGCACAGTACCCGTCTATAGTGTTTCAAGAGAAACCCCCCACTTCACGACAGGATTTCCTCCAGGTCCTTCTCATCAACATACATACTAAGGCAAAAGGAACCACCGTCTCTCTTCCAATCCTCAAGGTAAGATTCTCCCTGTGGGTTTCCCGCCAGGACCAGCTTTTGTAACCCACAGAAGGGCTCACCATACCAAAGAGGATGATTCTGTCGATCAGTTCCGGAAAACTCGGGACCAAGAAACGTAGTTCCTCCATAGACCGTATTATACTTAGCGAAGCAAAATCCATTGCACATAGCGCTCGGAATGTGTAGAACACTATCCAACACAAGAGTTCGAACAGGGGATCCTTCCGTCTTGCTTGCCCGAACCCTCAATTCCACAGTTCCCATGCCAGCAACAAAAATATCCCCGCCGAATATTCCATCAGAAATCACTCGTCCCACTCGGCGATATGTCACAAAGGAGGAACGATTTCTGGCATAATGGCAGTGACCAGAGACGATCACCCAATCCCAGCAGCGACGGTGTGATGAATTCTCGCGATCTTCTGCCTTCTGATCTTTCGTCACGTTCCCCGAGGGCTCTCCAATATCACTCATGGTGGTTGGAGGGCAGAAGTTCTGCCTTAGTGGTGTTCCTTTTCCGTTGTGATTGACGGTGGATTGATTGTTTCTCTTGGAGAGCACGGTCAAATCCGATATCGTGGAAAAGGGTAGTAAAGTCTGACTCACCAGATTCCAACCACTCGTGAGCTAAAAGAGATAAAAGTGAGATAAAAACAGTGAGCTTTCACCTTCCAAGGCGAGTGCGTTGACTGTTATAGTTGACCCCTCAGCGGTACTACCGGGGCAGCGCTATGATCTGCTGATCGGGGTATCTTTTCTTGTACAGCGATCAAATGAGCGAAGGACGATGAAGTTAATTAATAAGTAACCAGATCTAACTACCAAACAGGCAGACAAGACCGAACGTCTGAGGGAGGAAATCGATCAAAGGAACTCCAAACAAAGAAATAGTGGTGGAGTCACCTGGCTTGCCATATTGGGAAACACGCCATAGAGTCACGGGTATAGCCGTCAAGATACTACTAGTAGTACAGCTCTTTAGTCTTGTTATACTTGAACTGATGTACAGTTCTAGATCCAACTCGGCTATTTATAACAACTTGGGTGTATTTCTAATCCGAATCTAAGTTTGTTGGAGTCTCTTTGTTGAATTCCACAATATCATCGGTCAATTACTGATACTGTCAACCGGAAATAGTACTATAAAATACTCAGGGCTTCAAAGACGCCTTGAACGTCCGGATATTTTCAGGTAGTCGAATGCGATGCTTTTCTATTCAACAGATGGTTACGCTAACGCTAGCGCTAGTACTCATGGTCGATAGTGTAAGGCGGCAAATGCCGGCATTTTCTGTTTCGGGAAAAGCGCAGTCTCACGATATGTACGGCAGCCTGAGGCACCCCGCGTCACCGTAAGTTGTTGTTTGACTGCTTTCGAAAGAATGATGAGAACAACCCTCCCAAGAACCTGGTCGAAACAACCTTCGATAAGGAAATCCCAATTGCCAATATGTCCTGGATCACGCCTCATTCCCAAACACCACCGCTATACGTCGCAGAACACTAGAGAGCTCAACCAGGGGCCTAGCCCACAGAATCGTACGAGGAACATCCACTATGCCTTCGACCCAGTCGACAATGCGACGGCGAAACAACCATCCAGTCCATTCTCCTTCTTACGTCCTGAGAATATTCCGCTCCCCGTATTCCAGCATGCGAATCGCCTCGTCCCATCCAGCCTCGGCGTCCCATGGCCCACCTCCTTCCCCGTCACCTTCCAGTCGAAATACTGGGTAGAAGTGGAGGAGACGACAAGAGCATATACTCAAGAACTCCTAGCCCTACGACCGGGAAAATATCAAGCGAAATATATGGAGGCGATTATCGACGGGGCGGTCTCACTGCTAGTAAACGTGGTACCAATGGGCAACTTGACGAGGATGAAGGCCCTCACAAAGCTCTACGTGTTCTTCTTTCTGAGTGACGGTGATTAGACGTGTGGATATCTTTTGGCTGTTGTAACTAAACTCTCGGCAGATCTGGTTGATTCCGGAAATGTATGCTCCGTCCATACCGATGCGGTTGTTGAAGCGGAATGTTGACTTACATACTGCAGCGAGTGACGATGATCCCCAGTCATGTTGAGGGGAAGGAGGAACAGGGACCAGAATATACAGTCTACAACACGCTGGCCAAAGAAATTCTCTCGGAGGATTTTGTCCAGGGGAAAAGATTGTTGGAAAGTGTCTTATCCTGGATATCAACGACACAGTGTACGCCCCCTGGGGCATTCCCTACATTAGAGGATTATATGGCGTATCGAGCGGGTGATGTGGGAGCAGAGTACGTCTGACCACTGATCTACGACTAGTGACACTGACCCTTCCAGTTCTGTTTTCCGCAGTATGGAATTCGCTTGTGACATTACCTTGTTTGACACTGATGTCGAAGCCGTCGAGCATCTCAGATCACTCTGTGAAAAGCACTTCTTGCTAACCAACGACCTGTACTCCTATGCCAAAGAAGCAATCGCTGAACAGGAGCATGGGGTTTCTGTCCTCAACGCCGTTCGGGTCGTTCAGCGCTTGATGAATACCTCGGAAGATTCGGCAAAAGCGATTGTTCGCCAGGTTATCTGGGATGTAGAGCGCCAGATGAACGAGGAATATGAGCGTCTGCTTCAGGATGCGCCAAAGTCGCAGCTAACATATGCACAGGGGCTAATAGTCTGCGTTGCAGGGAACATGTTCTTCTCAGCCACCTGTCCTCGTTACGCGCGAGTCGTTGAGGGGTCGAGATTGCATGCATAGATCCGTTGTAGACGTCATTGCATATATAAACACTTCTTCAACAGTTCATGCAATATAATTATATATCAACATCTGATAGTATCGATCTATTTTAGTAATGTATAATTATCACAAACCGAAGCACCCAAACGACCATTCTATGCAAACAGGTATGCCCTAGAAAACAAAATAAGAAAGAGAGATGAGAAAAGCCTAAAACCTATAAACCTGCCCCTTCTCAAACCCCAACCTATCCAAAATCCCCCTTTTCCCAACCAACGACTCCTCCATAGCAGGAGGCCCACAAACAAACACCTTCGCATCCTCCCCCTTTCCATTAACAACGCCCCTCAAAAGCTCCTCAGTCACATACCCCTTCCTTAATCCCTCTTTCTCCCCCTCCAACCGACTAACTGTATAAACATACTCAAACCGCCCCGGAAACCGCCTCTTATACTCCTCCAGCTCCTCCCTGAGGAGCAAATCCTGTTCACTATTCACCCCAAAAACGAGCTTAATCTTCGTCTTATCATTCGGGTTATCCAGAATTCCCCGGATAAGTTGGTAAATGGGTGTTATGCCGGCTCCGCCAGCTATAGCGTAGATCTGGGGGCATTGGTTCGGAACCCAGGAGAAGCCCTTGAGGGATGTGAGGAACGTGAGGGTGTCCCCCGGAGCAAGGGAGTGGATGTGGGTGCTTGCTTTGCCGTTGGGGTATTGTTTTACCATTAGTTCTAGTGTTCCTTGTTGGTCTGGTTTTGGTTTTGCTTAGCTGCTATCTAGTCTAGTATGCATGTGGGTACCGATAGCATCACTTACTTAAATCACTGATTGGTGTATACGGTCTGAGAACTGGTAACCACCGTCCAGTTGGTCGTGAGAATGTAAGCAGTGCCGCTGGTATATATTAGCAATTATCACATAATGTCTCTCCCGTCATATCCAAA
Organism: Aspergillus transmontanensis; assembly: GCA_009193505.1. Taxonomy (NCBI): domain Eukaryota; kingdom Fungi; phylum Ascomycota; class Eurotiomycetes; order Eurotiales; family Aspergillaceae; genus Aspergillus; species Aspergillus transmontanensis. Next base: position 77,416 of record ML738346.1, on the reverse strand, counting down.
GAGAGCCTCTAAAAGAGAACATACAAGTCAACGACAACCCACTCCTAGCATTTTTATCCGGAAACTCAAACACAAGCCGCTTCGTATTGTGATTCACAGCCTTAACACTCTGCACGCGCAGAGTCGTAAACCCGAACTTGGAGAACATCACGGGCGACTCGTCTGATTCCGCGTGGACCTGGGGAAGAGAGTAAGATCGAGCGTAGTAAGCCCCGATACCGAAGACAGCGAGAGCGGAGAAGAGGGTAGTCTTTGTCGCTAGGGACGCAGGAAGTCGTCTAATTGGAGCCATTCCCCTAATAGGCATTATGGATTAACTGATCTAAGATGTACCGAGACAAAGCTATATATAGCTCGAGGTACAGCACATATGTTTATTTATATGGGATGCCGCTACGCAATCCATATCGGACGCTGCAGGCCCCGAACACCGACTGTTACACGAACTGAATTGACCATCGGGAACAACTTCGTATGACACGGAAAACTTTTCATCTATTTGAGTAATGAGTTTTATTATTTGCGTGTCTTACGGGCTCAATCCGGCGTTCGGTGGTCGTTAGGGCCGATGATGTCGATCGGCTGCTGCGGTCATTGTCGGATTTTGTCGGGTTTTGGAAATAGGTGCAACTACAGCTTACCTTGGAAATGCAATTGTGGCACCACGCGTCGTTTATTTCACTTTATTAGGTACATCAGGTCAGGATTAGCAATTTGATGGATGCAATAAATTCATAATATACAATTCCTTTCTGCTATTCGTCCTTATAGAGGGTAAATGTATGCGACGCGGTCTGCTGCATAGATGTCGAAATAAACTCAAGAGCCCTCAGCTTGTCGCTAACAAACGCATCCATCCTTAGCCTGTGTCTAGTTTATCCGTGTATTTTAGCAAATTAATGTGTAGAGCCAGACAAAACACACGAATAAGTTGTGGCAGAATACGTCGGGTAGTGATATATATCTCGACGCTATGGCCATCATCTTATCATTACGATAACGGTGTATCTACACTTTTCTGTATAAGGCTGGGTAGGGCTCAATGCCAAAGCTGACACAGTCCGCTATAATTTTCTCAATAGAGAAATGAAATGCAAGAACAAGTTGCCTCTATCAGTTAGGGCCCAAAGAGTCCAGTAGGATGGCCAGAAGACAGCAAATGCCAAGGCTTCGGCTGCCAAACACACTAGATGAAAGCGGTTAGTATAAATTCTTCCCGTCTGCCGCGAATTTTCAATTGTTTTTCTCTTGCTTTACCTGGCAAATGAGAACACCATCTGCTTTAATGCAAGCCGCTGTTCTACCATACAAGCGCAACTCGAAACAGAAAATGCCGGACTCGTAGACTGGTCGCTAGCGATCTAGACCTTGACTTCTTCCTAGGGTATTAAACCTTAGCCGCGATACGTCCCTTATGGCTAATCATCTATGTGCGAGCGTCGTTAGCTGTCTGCCTCTAAATACCCAAAGCAATGGATGACAATAAGCATGTCGGCATTTCCTACGAGCGACTCGGATTTTCTCTCGATGATCTTGTCGTGCGTTAGCATTAGAGTCGCTATACTACATCCTTAAACTACATTGTAAACTTGGTAGAGAATACTGGCGCTGGAAGCCAACTTGGACACAAGATATTGTGCTCTGGTTACCAAGACCGGCATCTCTGCGGACCTGTGTCTGCGATGTCATTATCTATTCTCCCAGAATGTGTTTGTTCTATTAACAAATGCTGGGGGATCAAATGAATGGACCAGAGAAGACCGACCGTTTGTAGCTGTCTTGGTTATTCCAATAGGTGGTGTCATGCTGCACCTCTGGTCCGGTGGCTCCAAACTCCCATCCAAGCTTGATCTTTGTCCACTGCATGAGGTGGCTTGCAATTTTCAAATGTCCGAAGTCTGTTGGATGGCCGCCTGGCGAGATATCGTTGTGCTGCAGAATGCCCTTCGTGTCGAAGTAATGCACGTATCCATCCTTTTCGAAGTGCTGGTATACCTTCTGTACTTCAGACTCATAGATCGTTTTCTGCACCCAGGTCGAGCCGGATTTGATGAAATTACCCCAAAGGGACTATTGAATTCAGCATAAACCGATCAACACGTGAGAAAAATGGCGTACCATGAGGACAATCTGCGCATCAGGCCAAACGCCATGCACATTCTCCACCATCTTAACGTAGCTCTGGTAGTAATCATCGCTGGGGATATTATTCAATGTTCTAGCATCGTTCGTGCCCAGATTGATGATTACTAGGTCAGCCGCACGGTGAGCGGTGAAGTTCCACGCTTCAGGTTCGTCGCCGAAGGCTGCATTCGCGCGGTCGCCCACATCTGAGGCACGGGACCATTGATACGTCTAGGATGGGTGGTCAATAACAATTGTTTTGTGGGGAGGAAGTGATATACCATGCCGCGAGCATCGCCACCATAACATTGCTTGTCTACCAGACATATTCCGGGATACGCCTACACCAGTTAGAATGACGGCGTGGTGTTATATAAGAGGCGCTCACAGTAATCGTATACTCAGCATTGCCCAAACCAGCTGCGAAGTTGAAACCCCACGAGGCGAGACCCTCGTAAGTAGCGTATTGCCCTGATGCGAGCCTTCAAATTGATAAAGTCAGTAAAGTCCACAGGCGATGTGCAGGGGACGCAAAACTCACGAATCTCCAATGATTTCTACCGTCCTATTGAACTCTGCAGCTTTTACTAACCGCGCATCCGAAGCAACAGAGACGCCATCAATCTGAACTGTATAGGCCGTAAGTAACGAACATCAAGTGGAACCCGTGGAACTTATCCATAGCCCCAGTTTGTCACTAATTCGGTCAGTATTTACACGTATCGTATAACGTCCCATCCTACTAGTATTCACATACCTCGCAATTCAAACGTCTTGTCATCCGCATACTCTGTTTCATTCAGTGCCGACGATCCAGGCTTGACAAACTGATAAGCTGACTTGGCCGTAACGTTCGAAAACTCCCAGTCAAGTCCACCAATCCTATGGCAACCAAATCAGATACAGTATCATAGACAATCCAGACGAGCGTACCGATAAGCCACAAGCACATCCTTAGACGTGTTTTCACCAAAGCTCACTGCGAGCTACCGAGAATGTCAGCCACCGATAGAGCTCAACCCCAAGCTGCAGTAGAGCCTACCTTATCGCCCGTAAATCCAAACTTGACACCAGGAACACTGAACCAATTAGTTATTGTCACCAGAAAGAATAGCCAAAACATACGACCACCCTAATGAAACCAATTAGTATCAACCTCCAAATATGACACAATCTATCACTCACAAGAAGTATAAGTACTATCCCACCGCCCTTTATACGAGATCTCCGACGCGTCGGCCCCGTAACTCTTCCAAGAATCATCAACAGATACCTCCTCAGCCTGCCCCGGATAAGGATTCAACCTCTCTTGCCCATTCTCCAAGATCGTAGCAGCAGCCTGGAACGCCCAAGCCAAGGATAATAGCGAGAAACGCATCCTAAACAGCAAGATACAACCGTGCTTTCGCAAATCAAACACCCAGAGACAAGGACAAAATAATAAATATACACAATCTAGCGAAAGTCCTCAGAACTTAAATCCAGGCTAGCGCCATGCAAGGGAACATACTCCTTTCTTATTTCATTTGTGCAGAAAATCTGATCTCATTTGGTGGCTGGGATGGCATGTACTGTGGTGATTCTGGCTCATTTAGCTGTGCGATGGCTCGCCAGCTTTCTCCATTTTCGCGCTGCGTAGCTGATTAAATGCCGAGTTGGGTGGTCAATCACTTCCTTTCTGAGGTTTTATTTGATTTTAGTGTGGGTCGTGAAGTAATAGATCGCACAATGGAGTCATTTGAGTGGGCTGGTGGTTCTCTTTGTGTTCGATGTTGACCAGGGGTTCTGTCTCATGTTTGAGCGATCTGCAATACAAGTTGATCTCAATAGGAGCAAAGGATGGAGACTTGTTGCTTCCTTTCGATTGTCTAGAGCGAGCACGTGACGTCATGGGCATATGTTCCCGATTGGGAAATATTAGTGACTAAGCTGTTGAGACTCAAATGTTGGCATCTCGCTCATAGTGTAGTGTTTAGTACAGTCAGCCCTCTATGAATATCGTTGAAAAATTCCGTAGTCATATGTGAATTCTGGTATACTGCAGAAATAGCTCAGATTATTGTTCAGTTACTCAACTTGCATTATGTAGTTCAATTCATTTATGGCGTATACGTCTCCATGAATCGGTCATTCTAAGTGATACCGTCATCCGAAAGGAAACAGGCAAAGGAAAGAAGGGCAGGACTTTCCGTCTATTTTGTGCAAGGATTAAGTCTCGGAAGTGAATTAAGAAAGCCATTCAATCACATTTGTAGCATGCACCCCGGCTCCGTCCCCATCGGGGTCCTTCCGCGTATGCCTTCAACGAGAAACCTTTTGTTAAGCACAGCTAGCTAGATTGAGACGAATACAACTACCTCTGAGCTTTTCTTTTGGTCCCTCATTTTGCTTGTAGCAACATTGGACGAAGAGGTCCTTTCTCGGAGACATTGGTATATCAGACCATCAGCAGGATTTCACTAGTGAATATCGACGCTAAGATGAATTTACTGGTTACGCAGTGCAGTTATAAGATGACATTTTTTATGCACTGAAGGAACTACCAACGCGCGGTTGGATTGAATACAGGATGCCCTTATAACCACTTCTTTTTCTCTCTCTCCATTCTTTCTATTTTCCACCTATCTTTCCTTCTTGCTTCAAGAAATCGTCGAGTCAGACTTTCGAATCTCAACTCATCAAATGAAAAACTCAACTGAAAGTGACCAATAAATAGAATATTTGTACCATAGGTACTCACAACGAGAAAATGTCCCTAATCACAGACAGAGTCTGTTGGGCCACTGATGAGTGGGCCTCTGCTAAGCTATGGATTTACATGTTTAATAAATGTTGGTTTGCAGATGGGTCATGGGTAATATCCGCAGAGCAACCCCGGGAGGGGGTGGACGCAGACGCGTCGACATCATGATTATGTCGATAATGATGGGCACTTCAGGCTCCTCGCCTTCCATGAGGCGAAGGCCCCTCAGTGCTGGCCCACGAGATGTCGAAGAGGCCGAACGCAGGCCTTAGAAGTGCCATAGATCGTTCTGCCATAGAGACGATGACTACTTGCAGCCACTATTTGGCACCTATGTGCTGGGGGACCGTGCCCAGTATGTTGAATTACATGGCACAGATGCCTATCTAATCACGGACGCATTAAGAACAATGAGAGGTATACGACAATCTATTGATTGGATCGTCAGTCGAAGCAAAGGAGCTCACCTTTGCTCGTCAGTTCGGATATTGAACCAAAAAATGAAAGGTCTATCTCGTGAACCCTTCCAGAGATGCTGCGTTTCTTTTTACTACCCGGGTCTTGGGCGGTGCTGGACCGCAGGTGTCGGCGGCCTTGCCCAACGGTCTGCTTGCTACATGCAGTAGCTTCCGATTCCTCGTTGTCGGTGGCCTGAAGTAGTTCGGGGATGAAGTGGTCGATCTGTGCCGGCGCTCCCGACAGCTGGCAGAAACTTTCTCACCGTCTTCAAGAAGACTACCACCACTGCGTTCGAATTGTTAACGGCTTTGTGTTTCAATATATATGCATTTAAGTGTTGTTGTATTAGGGGTGGCCATCGCAGGGACGTTGAATTGAAACCATGATGACATAGTGAGAATACCCTATTCCAGTCGTTGTGGACTGTTGAACAATGCCATATAAGCTTAATGTAGTGAAGTATGAATACTTTCTTTTATACATACATATATCCTAGGAATGGTAATGCTAAATTTAGATCTACTCATCCACCCTCGTACTAGTAGTCGGCGTCTTCACATCCGCATCTCTTGGCCGTTCTTCATCATTCTTCAACGAGCCACCCGCCACTACCTCTGCATCCAACGCGTTCTGAAAAGCCACACGTTTCGGCAACAAGTATCGCACATCGATAAAGCGCAACACACAAGTCATGACGATGACAAGAACCAACAACGCCAGAGCACTCTGCCAGCCGTACCTATAATACGGGGCCTGAGAAGCCGGCCAGACCAGAACCTGCGACCACGCCGAGATGGCATAGTATCCGGCGACTGCAACACCGACGACGAGAGTGCGCGCTTCAGGGTCTTGGGGGATGAGATCAGAAAGCCAGGCGAAGATGAGCGGCGCGGTACCGAGGCAGGTGTGTGCGATGAAATAGGATGCGTATGCGGCGGATACGTCGACTGATGTAGGATGTCGCGTCCAGATGCTCATGATGATACATGGGATTATGCCGATGATGCCTTGCAGGACGATGAGTGTCCATCTCGTTTCGAGGAAGTCGGACAGTAAGGCCCACACCCATACGAAGACCACGTTGATGGCTGAACCGCCGATGGGGATCGCGTTCACCTGAGATACACTCCATCTTGGGCTGCCGTCTGGTCTCTTGAGAGCTTTTAGGAAGAGCGAAAAGTAGACGTAGCCGTACGTCCCGAGGACGGTTGCGATATATAACACCGCGATGAAATAAACCACCCAGCCCGAAAACGTACGCTTGACTCCAGCCCAAGTCATCCTCTTCGGCTCCGCGCGGCCATTACGCGCTAGTCGCTCCATGGAGAGTTCGGCGTGCACTTTCTTGAACCAGAATGCACGGGGGTTTGGCCTGTTCGGCAGATCAGGGATCATGAAAAACCCCAAGAATCCCCACACCACAGTGATGATGGCGTTGATCACGAACAGCCACCGCCAGCCTGCTAGTCCATGGTGTCCCTCCATGGTGTTGGTGATGGCAGTTTGTAAAGCACCGGACATCATCTGTCCCGCGGCTTGACACGACTGATAAAATCCCATGCGCTTCGCAAGCTCGGTGGGGGTGTACCAATACACTATAACCTGTTGGTCTTGGCTTATAATTGCGTGGTGCAGATATTACGAAAACGGGAAATTGATAGACTTACTAAATAAGGTCATCATTCCAGGCCACGCGCTACTTTCGCAGAGACCGAGAAAGACTCGCAGAACGTATATCTGCTTCGCACTGTTGCACATAGCGATCAACCCGGTTAAAACGCCCCAGGCGATTTCCAGACCAGGTAGCCAGAAACTGGGTCGGACGTAGGTCAGAATGATCTGAGAGGGAATGAGCATGATGCAGTAGGCAGCATTGAAGTACGTCGTGAAGCTGAAGAAGTTAGCGACATGTCTAAATGTCGTGAGAGCTTCTTTTACACACAGATTCAGCTCGTTTCCGAGGAGATTCAGGTCTTCCTTCATGCCGGAAACGTAGGCATTGTTGATGTTCTGTTGATCCAAGTATTTGATAACTGTGTACATTTTCAGCCCTGTGTTGTCGTGGAATCTTGTTCTGCACCATTTACCTTGAGAAAGACAACCGAAAGTCAATAGAAATATGTCCAGCCGTCGAACAAGCGCCTTCTCATCTGGGGAGCGAACATGGTGCCTTGCCAACGCCGTGCGACCAAACTTAAAGGACACCATTGCTATGCTCCAGGAAGCAAAATCGACAAAAGGAACAAGAACCACTTGAGAAAGGAATATTCACCAATTTATTGCTTCCTATCTTCATGATCCACGTGGTGCAGGTGCGATACGGAGCTCCACCAAGACGACTCATATCAATGCCGATCCCCTTGCATGAGCAAATGCCGTTTTTGGACGTGTGACCTCGGGGAGAAATCAAAGTAAGAAGCGTGATAAGAGACGGCGATGGCCACCAATAGTGAGGCTGCTCGCCACATACCCCGTATTATCTCGGCAGGATTCCATGGCCAAGACTACTTGACTGCTTTTGAATAAATACCCCGCTTAATGACTGCTATCAGCGTGCACGGTGCACTTTGCAGGTCCAAGCGATAGCCGACCCGATCACCGAACTCTCAAGTTTAAGCCCAACTTTAACCCGTACTCGACATGATGACAAGGTTGTTATAGTAATCGATCACTAGTCGCGGCCGTTATCGCAGTACACAATACAATACCCCTCAAGTTTCCATATATCCGCCAAGCTACCACATAAAAGGTACCCTTGGATAAGAATATCTCAAGCTTCGCACAGCCTCGGCATAATTTTAATTTATCTTTATCTTTATCTATATTTACGCCACTATGTCCTCGTCTCAAGACGGCTCTAGCAAAAGTTTACCTAACAAGACCCCCTGTCTCAGTTTCTGGCAGCGAACTACCCGTGCATTTCCTCTGCTACATGCGAATCGAAACACACCCGTTCCTTCTAGGTTCAAGTATGTAGTTATTGGCTCTGGAATTTCTGGTGGTCTTACAGCGTTCGAACTTATCGAGGCTGGCGTCAAAGGGGAGGATATCATAATACTCGAGGCGCGAGAGGCAGCCAGTGGTGCCAGTTCGCGAAATGCTGGACACGTACGACCAGGTACGCATCTATATATGAGTCATTCTCTTTTTGATTTGCTAATCGGCCGATAGACGCATTTCGAGGATTCAGTGCATACGCAAAGGTCCATGGAGAGGAACAAGCTCTGAAAATCATTGCCAACGAGCGTCTCGTCCTCGAAAAGGTAGATGAATTTACCAAGAAACATGGAGTCAAATGCGACTTCAACCTCACGACAACAATCGATGTATGCATGACCCCCGAGTTTGCGGCGTATGAGGCCGAAAGCTTCGACGCGTACAAGAATGCAGGAGGCGATGTCTCGCACATCAAGTTCTATGAAGGCGAAGAAGCGCAAACAAAGACGAAAGTAAAAGGCGCTGTCGCAGCATACGAGTGGCCAGCTGGATCCAGCCATCCAGCGAAGCTCGCACAGTTTCTCCTCCAGGCGGTTGTATCACGCGGAGGGAAGTTGTTCACGTTTTGTCCAGCTACTGAATTGAGGCGTAACGAGTCGGAGCCAGAGCTCTGGGATGTGCATACTCCACGAGGAGTCGTGACAGCTGAACGAGTTGTCCACTGTACGAACGCTCATGCAGCACTTTTGCTGCCGCATCTGGAGCCTTATATCCAGCCGAACCGCGCTCAGGCGCATAGCTTAATCCCCACGCCTTCGTTCGCGGCAGAGAATGCCCTTCGAAATACCTTCTCGCTGCGTTACAGTTTACATCATTTTTACTCCTTGATTCAACGGCAGAATGATGGTACACTGGTGCTCGGTGTGTCGCGATCAAACCCTACTCTCAGTGAGGAAACACGAGCTAGTGTCTATAGTACAGACGACACGAGCTATAACGAGGAGATAGTCCGAGATGCCCTCCAAAGCTTCAACAAGATATTCCCTGACTTTGACAGCGCGAGTGCTGTGCATGGAGAGGGTCTAGATCACGCTTGGACTGGAATCATCGCCTTGACGACCGACTCCGTGCCATTCGTTGGGGCAATTGAATCCCTGCCGGGGCAATATATTTGTGCTGGTTTCAATGGGCATGGTAAGTTTTAACTCTACCTTTGGTGGAAATGGCTCAGTGCTGAGATATTATAGGCATGGCACGTATATTTACTTGCGCACCGGGCATTGCCAAAATCATGCTCGGAAAGAATTGGGACGAGACAGGTTTGCCTGAATGCTTTATGTTTAGTGAAGATAGACTCTCTAGACTGTCCACAAAGACTGTTCAGTCTGTATGGTGAATTCATAGGTGATGTTACTCGATTGATGATCTGCAGGTTGCGGGGCTGCAGCAAGAGATTGGCGGGTTCAAACAATACAGAAGTTCTACATAGAGCTGTGATTTAACAGTATAGAAAAGGGAAACCCCTGGTGTGAGCGAAACTCGTGTCATATAGTTCGTTTCTCTATGGCGCAAGGTCTATACAATCTAATGAGTCCAATCAGCCCTCCAATGGAAATCCATAGCCAACCATCAGGGCAGGCTCGTCAATGCTATGGTGTTGGTAGCTGTGCAAGTCAGAAAATGTCAACTGAATGGCCAAATGGGGTCGCAAATATTTCTTACCTCAAAACACCAACAGCACCAGGTTCAAGCATCATGGAAAGGGGGAACTCCATGGGATATCCAAGCCAACGCTTGGTGAAAGCCCGAAGCAAGTGGCCATGTGCCACCAATAACACACCACAATGCTTCTCGCCGTGCATGTTGTCTTTGTGAAGCTCACGAATCTCTTTAATAAGATCGTCAATGCGGTCCGTGACCTCTTGAGGAGACCTAGTAAACCCGATTAAACGTGCCCATGACTGATAGAACAAACTACTCTAGTCGCCTTAGGAAATGGAACTTACTCTCCCTCCTCACAGCCATCGCGCCAGATATCCCATTCCTGCTCGGTATCCAGACCATGCTCCTTTCGCAAGGCCCGGATCTCCTTCGTCACCAATCCCTCGTAAAGACCGTAGCCCCACTCAGCCAGTCTGTCAGTCTCGCTGACCTTATTTGCGTCTCTGAGCTCCTGCTTGGCAGCATCAGAGAAAGCAATCTCGAAAGTCTGCATCGCACGCCTGCGAGGACTAATATAGACATGCGCCAGGTGTGCCGGGTCAATCAGTTTGCCCGATCCAACAATCATCTTGCCAGAGGCAAGCACCTGCTTCTCGCCATCTTCTGTGAGTTCCAGCTCAGTGACACCGGTGTACCGGCCGTTCTTGGACCACTCCGTCTGCCCTGGGATAGGGGTCAGTTATAACGCCCCACTATGATCATTTCTACTCAGTTTAAACCATACCGTGTCGGTAGAGGAAGACACGGGGTGTACCAGCGTCCTTGTCAGGCATTGTGTAATGATATCACGAGTATTTTAATGTGTTGCTGGATTGCGACGCGATTCTCGCACAGCTATGGAGGTCAATTGTCTGGGAAAAGTGCGGGTCCGCGGGGAGAAGAAAAAAAAAAAAATCCCGCCGCCCCAGTTATTGACCTTCACCGGTGCCCACTACGTATACTAGCCCCATACAACCCGTCCAATGGAAAAGGATCTGATAATCTCGTGCACTATGGTAGGTGTGTGGGTTTGTGATTTCTAATTTATGTGGTTGGTTCTAATATACCTAAATTCCTACTCCGCGGGGTACTCAAAGGACTTCTATATGTAGGACGTCATTTTTGGCCACCCGTTAACTTCATAATAATTATCACTAATTACTCGCTATCCTCACGCTGAACAGCTAAATTTATATATTTCAAATTTCGAATGTATATCAGAAAACTAAAATCTGTACAATATAAGGTTCAGTGATATGTGAATGTCGCGGTGTCTGCCCCGCGAGCCTGTGAGGTGACCTTAATATCTACAGCTTTACATATACGAACCAACCTGAACTGCCCAGCACAGATAAATTACTTCAAACCGCTATCTAACATTTTTATAGTAATCATATACATCAAGGATCCTGATCTGAGGACCCGCACCTGCTCCGAATGCGTGGAGGGTTTGAGTTGCTGATTATTCGTAGTTGGATGCTTGCGTGAAGGCGCCATATGTCCTAATCCCAACCGTGAACTGACACCTTTCTTATTCAAACCGGTGTAAATTAACAAAAGTACTAAAACACAGAACACACATAGATTTGAATGCAAAAGGATGCATTCTCTCTTCTACCCTGCAAGGTTTCACGAACGCGCAACTTGCAACTCAGCTGTATACCAATTTTGAATCGCCCGAACATCATAACTCATTGCCACAGTATCGAACACGTTCAGATGCTCCTTGCACAAAGCCCCGTTGTTCGATAACCGGCTAACCCATTTACCATGCTTTCTAGCCGCCGCCACGATCTTGTCGATCGCGTCGACAAACTCGGGCTCATCACCTTTGGCAGGAACATAGCCAAGGAGTGATAGGGCAAGATCATTCGGTCCGATAAAGACCATATCTTGACGGAAATTAGCATACCATTCTTAAACTTTATAGGGGCTATTACTAACCAACACCAGGAACAGCACAGATGGCGTCAGCGTTCTCGACTCCAGCTTTCGATTCAATCTGAACACAAGTGATGAGTGTCTCGTTCGCCGTTTTCATGTATGTTGGCATGTCGACACCGTGAGCCATGGCCGGAAACGCGGAACCTTGCCCTCGAAGACCCTGGGGAGGGAATTTTGCATGAGAGACAACCGCTCTGGCTTCCTCGGCTGTATTTATTTGAGGTACAACGATACCGCTTGTGGTACTTTTAGTACTAGAATTGTAGGGTTAGTTTGTCACTTACTGTGCACCAGCATCCAATGCTCTTTTAATCAAATCCGCGTGAGTCATTCGCAGACGAACAAGGGGGGACACCCCTAAAGAAGCAATAGCGGCAGTAGAGCTGTGCATGGAATCGTCACTTATATGACCATGCTCACAGTCGATTATGATGCCCTTTACGATCATTAGCATGTAATTGAGACTGCGCACATCGGAAAATACTGACATCAACGCCCGTCTGAGCGACAATTTGCGCCGTGCGAAAGGACGGAAGCCCCAGGAAAGTCATGATGGGTTTGGAGTTGGCTCGTAGAGCCTGAAGCAGTCGTAATTGCGGGTTGTGAATCGCGGTTGTTATGGCTGATGTGTATGACATTTTGTATTCGGAGTGTTCTGTGATAGATCGACCGAAGCCCTAAAACCGTTGTTGTTACGGAGACGTCTAGAAGAGACAATGCTGGAATACAAAAGAAGGGACAATGTAGGTTGATGATACAGTAGACAGCAATATTGATCTCGAGGAATAAACTTGGAATTTAACTGATATAGTGACATTTAGGGCATGGGAGAGCAATCGAGATCTTCAGCATTCACTATCGGGGAAATACTTATATGCCGACGGCAAAACCAAAAGATCCCGTCGAACACCTCTAGCGGGTCTCGGCAAATGTGCTCCAAGATGGGGTACAGAGCATAAAGGCGGTCCTTCTAATACTAACCCATTATTCAATTTATGATATCTATCGTCCCGAGACTAGATTGAGCAATAGTTAAATTTGGTAAAGTTAAGGAGGTGTCATTTTAACTGTTGGTGCCTTAAGGCACTAAACTAGGGCTATATTCTACAATATTTTGAAAACTCTACTCAACTGCCTTTCCAATGCTGCCCCCTTTAAACTTTCGTTGTCTTTCAGTTTATCCTGCATGGGCTGGTATCAACGATTTAACCGTTTCTGAAGCCAAACTGTACCGTTGTACGCATTTTCCGACGGCCTCCGCCCAGATCAAATCATTGCACCCGCTACAGTCCTGGTGTATCGGCGATGCGCACAACATACTTTGTTGCTGAAGCATTGCCGGCCTGCAAGTCCTGCAATGCTTCTTCAAGTCCCGCCAATCCGTTGGGGCGCACCTTGTGAGGATGGCCCGCGAACCAACCCTGGGCCAATCCCCTGCCGAAAAAGGCGAAGAATGCAGCGCCAAACTCAGCGTTACCGACCGTCTGTCCTGCAGCTGCAGGTTGGTGAACTGATCCAACATTTGTCATTGACAACTGCACTTCCTCTGGAACTTCTTTAGAGTTAATGCCTGGCAGGACCACAGTGACTTTCGCTGGTGCAGTAAGCACTGCGCGTAAGTTCCGGTAGGACCCCTTCTCGGAGACCGCATCGTATGCATGGTGAATTGGCAGGCCACCGGCAGCAGCTTTGATGTTCTTGCGAAGTGCTTCATCTCCTTCACGGTAGTCGATGATTGTATCGCCCTTGGAGCGGTCAATCAGAGTCTCAACGTACGAGGCGCCTTTGCCGGCCACTGCGATGATAAGGTGGATGTTTGAGAGACGAGCCAATTTTATCGCGAAAGCTCCTACAGCTGAAGAACCGCCATACACAACCAGAGGCAGCGACTCCTTTGCAGGATTTCAAGGAAGAGGCAAATTCAACTCCTGAAAAAGTCCGATAGAAGATGTCATGGCAGCGAGAGGAATCGTGGCAGCCTCTACTTGATGTTAATCGGAGTATGAAAACGACCAATCAAGATTCTTCTTACCTTCGAAGCTGGTTTCCTCGGGTAGATGGAAGGTTGTGTGCGCCCAGGCAATGGCATACTCTGCATAGCTACCCCCAGCTGTAAAACTCTCATGCAAAGCGGCCACTCTATCGCCCTTTCTGAAATCTGATACACCCTCTCCCACAGCCTCAACGTTGCCAGCAATATCATCACCCTGGTTTGCAGCAGGCGCATCGGGCTGCCATGTTGGCACCTTCCAATCTTTAGGGTTAGTGCCAGATACAACTACCTTGATCAACACTTGGCCAGGCTTCACGACGGGAATGTCAACGTCGCGGATCGCGACAGTGACTGATTTATCAACAACAGCTTCCTTCATTGTTCTAAATCGAGGTGATATTTTTTTTCAGTCAGAGATGAATGGCAGCATCCCTCGCTTCTTAATCACCGGAAGCTTCCGGAGGTCCACACTCTGATTTGTAAACATCGGCCATTCTGAATCAGCATTTATACTGGTTATACATGTTCACGCAAAGCACAAATAAGGTTCTTCAGTGGGCTTCACCACTGCATAATTAGCTTCCTGCATGACCTTCCAGGTCCAGACAATTGGATTGCGTTTGGACATAAATTTGCCTGGTGCGGGGGTGGAATGAGGTGTTTCTATCACGCAATATTGTATCAAGTCTTCATCCTTGAACATCTGTAGACTAAATCTCGGATTCCAAAAGCCTTTTATACAAAACGACAGCTTGAGAGATGATCTGGGCCCACTTAATCTTGCACCTAGCTTGTATGTCTAGCCACTGTTATATAGTGACAAGTATCAGTTTAGTAGCGATCTCGTAGGGCACTCCGTCTTATTTGCCAATTATGCTCAAGATGTCATTCCACTTTCAACAACTGTTAAGAATCTATTAAGCTAATCCTTAACCCTTACGCTGCAATGTATGGTAACCAAGCTTCTCTCGCGCCTCAGCGATTGTAGCACCGCCGGCGATCAATTCCCGGATACCAGCTTCACTCTTCTCGATCTTTCGTGCCACTTCGGCCACCTCACGGGCGCGATCTCGCGGGACAATCACGACACCATTTGCATCGGCGACAACGATATCGCGAGGGTTGACACGCACTTTGCCCATGCCAATCGACTCGTTGACACCTCCCACTTGAACCCGATCCTTGCCAGTTCGCATCCAACGGCCGGCCGTGAAGAGTGGATAGTCGTCGTCGATGGCACGGTTCACATCGCGGCACACACCGTCAATAACAGTTCCGGCGATGTCTCGTAGCCCAGCGTACTGAGTCATTATATCGCCCCAGACGGTACAATCTGTGCGACCACCGTTGTCGATGACCACGACATCGCCTATGGCAACCTCGTCGATAAAATCACCCACACTTCCAGGTGGATCGCTGGCGGGTACGTAACGAACAGTGAAGGCCGGCCCGACGGTAACCTTTTTGTAATCGGTCAAAGGCATAATACCGAACGCTTGTCCAGAAATGCCGAGTTTATCAAGAGCGTCAGAGACACCAGGGGTGTCTGAATCGGCGAACAGCGCCACCAGCTCCTGGTCCTCGGGACTAGCTTGCTTGGGGTTTCGCTTGGAGGCTGGAGCGGCTTGTGTGACTGTTGATGATGGTGCATTTTCGCGAATGGCCTCGAATTGCTTGTCGTGCATTACTTCAGACACCGGCTGACCGGCTCGAACAGCCTCGACCATCCGGGCCTGACGACGTTCGATCCGCTCGCCAAGGTCTAGGACTTCCTCAATACGCTGGGCCGGGACGAACACTGTCCCGCATCGATCGGCGATCACATAGTCGTCTTGGTTGACCGTGACTCCTCGCACTTGCAACGGTGTGCCGGAGTCGGTCTGAACCAAGCGATTGCGCGCACTGATCATGGTCACTCCACGACCGTAAACGGGATACCCGACCTCACGGCTGCCGTCTATGTCACGGCTCATGCCATCGATAACAGTTCCACGGATACGCTTTTGTTTCGATGCATTGGCGATGATGTCGCCCCAGCATGAGACACCATCTATGCCACCCGAGATGACAAGAACGCGATCATCGGTTGTCACCGCATCGATAACCGGTGTAAGTAGATGTGTTGTGGGAGCAGTATCAGTTTTGGGGCCAACTTTCACTGTGCTGGCACGTCCCACTATCTTAGGACAGTCCCAGAGTGGTCGCAGGCCGTATGTGGCTCCTTTGAGGCCGAGGAAATCTAAGGCATCAGACACGGTGTTGGTGTCGAGCTCTGAAAGTCGGTCCAATATGTTGGCTTGGCTCATGTTGTCGAGTATAATTAGCTGTGGCCCTGTGGGTAATGTGAATCAATGAACGTTTGTTGAAGGGGAAATGGCACGAGTGAGTACTGGCAGAGACTCTATTGATATAGAAAAGCAATCTGCTCTGTACCGTCATCGGCAACTGGCCATGTTGCCGAAGCTTGACCGAGCGAGCGGGTGTTGAGGTCACCAAAGACACCCGGGTAAATACTCCGCTGTTGTTCTGACTGCCAAGAGTCGGCAAGTTGCCATTTCCCCGACTCAGAGAGATCATCTGCTGTCGGAGTCCTGGACCTTAAGAGAAACAAAAACATAGAATAGACTGAATTGTGAGAGCGCTATATATCTACCAACTCCATCTATATGAAATAAATGTTATTATATATATATATAATCGAGGTCTGTATAGATATGTTAAACAGATTCGCAATTTACATATTCAGTCAGGTGATGCCAAGAAAAGCCCGCGTGGCCCCGGGTCGGGGCGAATTCGGGTTGGGGGCTGCGGATAACCCGATCAAACTCATTCAATTCTAGGGAAATACGCCCCTATGATGGGTAGGCGGTTCATCTTGGTACGCGAGCGGAAGAGGCAAAGAGGTTGCAGATCTCCGGACAACACAACTGGGCCACCCTGAGCGGGGGCAGTGTAATCTTGGCATCTCCCCTCGACTAAACAAAGTCGGACGTATACGAGGGATCGCTAAGCAAAGAGAGATTTGTGTGGAGAATGAGCACCGCATGTCACCAATCACGTGTGGATCCCGGAGTGCCAGAGCGCTGGGTTTCGCCAAATCGGGTAGTATACGGACGACGAATCAGGAAGCTGGAAACCCTCAGCCTCGAGATCGCCGTTCAGCAAGCCAGAAGCAAAGCAAGGCCCTCCACGATGTTTCGATGCCCGATCCTCAGCCAGGATGGAGCGGAGTGCCAAGTATCCCCAGGTCTTGGCTTTGAAGTGGTTATTTAAAGACCGCGCAGACCCCTATCTGTATCTTCTAGCCAAATATACGGTTCGCTTTTTTATTATAATTGTGTTTTTCCAAAGCAATGTCGACCTTAATATCTTCATATCTTCTTGGCCTTGTGGCCTGCGCTGCCGCGGCGCCTTTGGACTCGAGAGCTTCGCCCCATGCCACTCGGGGCGACGGCGAGATCCAGTGGAAACCCTGCGGCGACCTCGGGGTGAACGGGACAACGGAACTAGATTGCGGTAGCCTCGCTGTTCCTCTCGATTACACTGAGCCTGATTCTGGGGAGACGCTTAACCTCGAGATCCTAAGGGTTCCTGCGCCAAACCAGCCCTCGAAGGGAAGCGTGTTCGTCAACTTCGGTGGCCCGGGAGCCAGCGGCGTGGCTGAAATGTCCTTGTTGGGCTCTGTCTTGAGCATGTACGTGTAACCCTATCGCATGGCATTGTCTCAACAGTAAAGCTAACTAAACCTGGATAGATTTGTCGGAGGCTCATACGACGTGGTTAATGTGGTACCTCGGTGAGTGAGAAATAGTTTGAATCCCGGACAGTTACAACAAAGCTAACGACGCACGACAGAGGAACCGGCAACACGCTCCCATTCTCCTGCTATGAAGACAAACAGGAGCGACTCGCAGCCGGCTTGAGGGCCCCTTTCGCTACAAACGCCTCCGATACTGCCCTCGGAGAGGTCTGGGCCGAGGCTAAGAACAGAGCAGATGCGTGCGTTCACGCGCAGAACGAGACGGGGAGCCTTATCGGAACGGCGTTCACGGCTCGGGACATAATGAAAGTAGTCGACGTCCTTGAGGAAGACGGAAAGCTCAGATGGTGGGGTAAGTAGCAATCGCTTGCACAGGATGTAAACCACACTCTCTTTACTGATGACATATTTCTAGGCCAGTCTTACGGAACGCTGCTCGGATCGACGCTCATTGCGATGTTCCCGGATAAGATCGACAAGGCTGTGCTGGATGGTGTCATCAATGCGCATGAGTACTACCATATGTACGTTATGCTTTGTTTCTGCCCTTGAGACGATGATTATGTGCGATTCTGGCTAACACGTAGCTTTCTAATAGCAATGTAGAACAGGTTGCGGCTGCGGACAGCGCCTTTTCCGGGTTTTGCTCCCAGTGTGTCGATAACAAGGACATCTGCCCTATCGCCGGCGACCGTACCGCCGATGAGCTTGAGGAAGATCTTTACGCGGCGATGGAGGCGCTGAAGTCCGAACCCATCCCCGTATCCGTGGAGGGCAAAGGATACATCATCGACTACGCAACCATCAAGGGAACGATCTACAACGCCCTCTACTTCCCCGCAACGTGGCCCACACTAGCTGAGAAGCTGGACGTCTTGTTTTCGGGAAACATCACGGGCATTCTTCCCGATCTCGTGGCCCCCCTGCCCGTCACTCCGGACGCGGACGCTATCCAGGGAATCAAGTGCAGCGACAACCAGGACCCTCTGGAGACCCTTGAGGATGCGCTCCCGGGTGTCGAGGCGCGGGCGGAGCTGAGCAAGATTGGGGGCGACATCGCCGACTTTAGCGCGCTGCAGTGTGCGCGCTGGGGAATGCCGGCAAAGGAGCAGTACACCGGCGACTTCAAGGCCAAGACTCAGAACCCGGTCCTTCTGGTCAGCACCCAGCATGACCCCATCACGCCGCTCGTCTCGGCCAAGAAGATGAGCGAGGGTTTTGAGGGGAGCGTGGTGCTTGAACAGGAAGGTTACGGAGTAAGTTTTAATACCCCGATCATTTTCTAAATTCCACCATGGGCTTTCTAACGGGGCGGGTTTAGCACACGATAATTTCGCAAGGCTCTGTGTGTACTATCAAGGCGATAATGGCGTACCTTAATGACGGCACTCTGCCCGAGCCTGGTACTGTTTGCAAAGTTGACGCAGTGCCGTTTTCGGGGGATAGTGGGCTGGCTGCTGTCCTGGAAGGGCTTACCAACGCCGCTGCAGAAGAATGAGTAGCACATCGTAAAGTCCTTGAAGGCAGGCAGGTGCATCAATAATGTTGTCATACTTCGCTCCTATTTTAGCCACCTAGTGGCAACGGGAACATTCACATATATTTTAGAGTAGATGGAATACACACGCCCGTATAATAACTTAACAAGTCCGCTCTAATAAATACCGGCCGACATTGAGCTCTTCCACTCTGATTACACATGATTCTCGCTAACTCTCCTCGTCTCAATCCTCAGCTGGTAGTGAGCCTCGACGTGATTAATACGACAGATGAAGACTAATGGAATGATCTCTCTAATTCTCTTAGCCAACGCCGCTATCTGTCGTTTGAACCCTCAGATTTGCTTTACTGTAATGGAATGCATTGTCGTGTCGAACAAATGCCGGACGGTCAGATATCTGCATAGCCACTAGGATTGACCATATGTCAAGTCGTTTTCCTTGCTGGGGGTGCTGATGTACACTCCAGCTCCATGCTACCATTCACTCACTTCCTGTTTTACCTTGATTCATTGAGCTGGGCTGGTACTAACGAGTCCAGTTACTTACACCTGGGTTGCCAAGCAGCGTTACATGTATTTTGCATCAGTATACTTCATCTCTTCATCATTAACCTACTGGTAGCAAATATAATTAAAAAAGCCTAAGATAGCCAAATACAGCTGGAAAGGGGAATAAAGTCTCATTGGTCTGCAATCATTCGCTATCAATGTAAAGCTCAAGGGTATTCATACTATCAACGAAGAGTAGCCATGGCAGCTTGGTTGGTTCAGACCGCTGTAGTACCAATGTGGATTTCCCAGTATTTCTAACCACATCAAATAAGCCGCAACTTAGGCCGAGCAAAGTAAAAGTCCGAGAAAAGCAATAACGTAACTTAGGCCCAGCAAAGTAAAAGTCCGAGAAAAGCAATAAACAAAAGAAAAACATCAACCCTTCTTCTTTCCGGTAATCTTCTGCTTGATGGTTCGATATCTAGAAATTGATTTCTTCAAAATCAATGAAGCAAGCTCTCCGGAACCTTCCATACGTTCTCCAGCTCTTTTCTGAATGTCGATATATTGCTGACGGCTCTCGTCATGCTCACCCAGGCAAACAACTATTCCCGCGTACTTGAGTAGTATTGCGTTCATAATCAATCGGCACATCCTTCCGTTCCCATCTGCAAAGGGATGAATCATTACGAAGTCATTGCAGTACTTGGCAGCCAAAGCGAAAGGATCAAGGATGTGGGTAGCTTCAATTTTGTGGACATCTGTCTCAAACTCGGCAACCAGCTCTCTCATCTTGGCTGGTATAAACTTAGGTGAAACGAAGTTTGTGTTGCCAGCATGGACATGAACCTTTCTGTACTTGCCCGAGTACTCCGTCCAAGGGATCCCCCCAGCTGTGTCGATGAACTCGGTCAGAATTCGGTGGGTGCGAAGGATCAGGCCCTCGGATAACGGTTTATCCAAGACTACCATTTCATTAATCAAAAAGTTCAACGCCAACGCATGTTGGACTACCTCTCGTCGGCTACGGATAATATGAGATGCTGGGGTCTTAGAGTGGATGGCCTCGATGAGTTTCTTTTCGTAATCTGGCTTCCTAAATAAACACATCTCTTGCTTAGCTATGATTTAAGTCGACAAGGGTATCTGTCTGCGGATGACTTACCTCTCTGGAATTTTCTCTGGATCAACGAATTCTCCACGAAAGATACTCTCGCAGATCTTCACAGTTTCTTCGAGGTTGAGACCAGCACGTTCGATGTAATTACTTCCGAAGATCACGGTACCCAAATGACGTGTCAGAGTGTCACCAATGACCGTGGTACCATCGCTGCCCCTCTCCTTTAGCTTTTGTTGAATAACTGTGCGGTAATCCGTGGCCTTCTTGAACAGGTCCTTGGGCGAGTCTTGGTCGAGTTGAATATAGGCGCGCGCGGTAGAGTCCATGGAAATGGTGTAGAACATACGGTTTTCGTTCCCACGGGAGGCCTTTGAAATAGAGGGGGGCCAGCCCCGAGACTGGAAAGCATTGCTTATAGCGCTTCTCATGCTAGTAGATGCCGTCGTGCTCGTAGATGGTGAGATGGACAAGTTGTCGAAGAGCCCAGCGAGTGTCTTTCGACGAGGAGATGCTGATCTCTCTCTGGCTTTTCCACTGAGTTGAGGTATGTTCTCCATGGCATCAGTTTTGTTAGTATCTGATTTGTTATTGAGGAAGTAATAAGGAAGTAATGAGAAGTGGAAGATGGAGTCTGAGTTAGGGACTGAGAGGTATTACATGAGCAGATAACGAGAAAACAGTGAGGAAATAGTGAGGAAAGAGTATTTGAGTCACGAACTCAGAGGTGATTTCCGGGTCATGATGGAGTAACGATGATGCTACCCTACTGATTCACTATCTTCATTCACTCTCGCCAAATGAAGAGAGCCATTTTTGGATAAGAGCATTAAAAGGCCCATGGTGTTTCATCGCCGGTCGACAGATTTCTCATATCACTCAGGTCGCAAGTCATGGTAGGGAAATACGTACAGCGTCGCTTGACTGTGCCAAAGCCGAAATTCGCGCGCATTAGTTACTTATTGACTGTATCAATCGCAATGCAAAGAGTCACTCCCGGATCTGCCAGCTCGAGCCAACCCATTTTTCCCCCGCCATAAGCGAGACCATCGAATGCAATTCAATCAACGATACTCCGAACCGCCCAAAACGCTGCCCTCTGCACCTCCCTGCTGTTTCTGTCGCACTCAAAAAAGAAACACAAGAATACACATATCATGTAATAGATAGTTGACTCAGTCGTCCTTGACCAGTTGGTTGGCAATGGCCACAATGAGACCATCAAAACGTTCGTTGAGATCTTCACGCAATACAGCCATGTACTTGTCCAGTAATGGCAAACCCTCAGCGATCCAGCGGAAACGAGTCTTGTTAGGCCCGAGAGAATCCAAGACAATCGTCGCGAAGGCAGTTATATCTAGATAATCTAGTTGTCTGACTTAGAATACTGTGGTATGTTTAGATATATTATATTCTGTAAGTTCCTCGGAGAAAGTGTATCATTGACCCTTGTTTTTGCCAGCGGGATAGACATAGTCGGAAGTCTAGATACTGCCCAGCCCGAATCCTTTAAGCAAGACAGACTTGGCGTCTGGATACCATGCCTTTTCAGCACTAAAACCAGCCACAAGGTCCTAGACCCCACCGATAGGGGCGTCGATATCACGGGTGACGGTGGTATAGTGTACCAAAAGAAGGCTTAGAAATATTCAAAGATTCGACGGGACGACACTTCACAAATACAAGGAGGTAGAGGAGGTCAGAGCTTCAATTCAGTGTTAAGACGATCGTAGCGGAATGTTGACAATGCCTTTCAAGGAACAAGCGTGTCTCATCGATAACCCGTTCTTTACAAGGTAGTCGTGATATAGTTCAAACCTTGTCAACCGGAACTGGCCGGATCAGGTAACTATCTATTTGGAGTGCTGATTAATCATCATTAAGTTAAATTCTTAACTACTGTCTGTCTGTCCGCCTGTTTGTCTGTCTACCCTTCCGTCCATCGTCCGAGCCATCGCCCGACGCGTTCTGGGCCCTCACAAAGGTTGACTGATCGACTATGCCCCAGCTCTGACAATCCGTCCGCTCGCTCCTTTCTTGCTTGTGGAGCCAGCGGATTACATGTTGGCACTTGGCGCTAGAAGGCTACCCAGTATTAATAATGTGTGGAGACCCAAGTCCCTCCAAGGGTTTAAAGAAAACACATGGCACAGGGTCAGTCCCTATCACCGAGAGACTCTTCCGAGAGGCCATGAGCTATGGCCAGGTCGACGTGGTGAAATGGATGTTTGACCAGCGGCCGGATATAAACATCACTATTGAAAGCCTCTTTCATGAAACTTGGCAGGACGGCAGTATGGATTGGGAAAGCAGACTCGCTGCGTGGATGGTCTTGTCCAGCCATATGGGAGAGTCAAAAATATCAACATCTTTGCTCGAGACGTACCCATATAGTGCAGAACACAAGGACAACTATGACTTCGATGAGTTTGTCCACGTATTTGGGGACCTAGAGGTGTCCGAAAGCGAACGGGTGGCCGAGATTGTCTTTGAACGATGCGATATTCCAACCTTGGAGGACTTTTTGAAACACAGGTCCAAATTAATGATCACAGACTCCCTAGTTCAGGCTGCTGAGAAGAATGTCATCGCAAATAGAGATGCTCTGATGTCGCCCCTGGAGAAGAGGAAGTAATACTGAATGACTTCACGGTTTTGCAAGATATGCTCCCAGATGTCAGCGGGGATGCCATGTGGGGTCTCACCCGCTAACTGGCTCAGGTCGCCCTTCTGTCGAACATAAGGACTTTGAGGGCTAGAAGATGGCTTTTGCTTTAGTCCGAATGGCGAGGTAGGATGTAGTTTGTGGTGCATTGAGGAATGATTGGTGGTAATCGCGGGCAACAACCTGGAACAACGGTTGCGTAAGAGGCCAGATTCATTGGCCAAGTGACGACCCCTGTAAAGTTTGACCTGGTGAAGCCAATTAACTGATGTAATCCCAAGAACACTTGCATTACCTAAAATCTATCGATCGCCGTTTCATGACTGTTATCGAAATAATACATGGTATCCACACCGGAGCCCCACTACCAATGGGTGGTCATTCCCGACATTTCCGCCCAGCGTATAAAAGGATTGAAACCCCGGAGTTCAATCGCCTAACCTGCGCAAGATTGCTGATGCCCGTCCTAATGCATCTCACTTGGTTCAGAAGTCCATTCCTAAGTAAGTACGTAGAGGTGGTTTTCAACATAAGGCAGGGACTTATCTCAGCAAATGGGAGCTCAACAATATATAGCTTGACGTCGTATCAAAAGCAAGCATTGATTCTAGAGTATTAAAAAAGTAGCTTACGAAGCTTCTGCCAAGGTCCATTTACCACAACGATCCTGGCAAAAACAGACCGGATCTACTGGTATTTCTGTGTCCTCTGTTTGGCAACTAGTCTCAGTTCCTGCCCTTACTGTGGCCTCTGGCCGCGCCTTACACCCCCTGCATATCATCAACAGCAAACAAGGCATGAACTACCTGAGGACCAAAAGGACACAAGGGCTATTGCTGTCGGACATCCTTTGGTTGCACATTGGATCACCTTAATGCTGACACAGACGTGAAAGCACAGAAAACGGTGGGATCAGCAACCGGGGCCCACTAAAATGACCAGATGAGAATATCCATCGGACTCTACAAGGAAAAGGCCAGGTAGTGGTAGAGGGGGGCGAGGGACTATGATAGATTGGCTATTCTTAATGTTGATGCCTGTGGAGTGGTTCACTTACAGATCGTGAGTCGATCCATCGGAAGGTCAATTCTGTTCAGATATACGGAATACTAGCTACCTCCTTGACCCAATTCCAGCATTCAAACATACTCAGAGCGTTTGTTTATTATTTAAGAAACCAAGTATAATACTTATCTAAACAATTGGATTGTATCTCTACTCACGAAATTCCATTAAGCAGGGGATTTACTAAGGTGGTTTTGCTTTTTGACCCATCTGATCCCAGCTCGGCTGAGTTCGGGGTGGGTCTTCAAGAGATCGAATCCAACCTCTACGGAGAAGATCGACCAAAATTCACTGGATGATCTACCAGACCATCGCTTCGGCGTACATGGATCGACATCGAATATCTGCTATAGGAACATGCGAGGGTCATGGGACATTCCAGCTTGTGCATTTAATAAATCCCAACATCCGTTGCTCTACATTTTCTACCACAATTTCTCCTACAAGACTCGCCTACCCTGAATCCTACGTCCACTGACTTTTTAGAATAGCGACGAGTTGAGAGTCCCAACCATCATGAGGGTCTTATCAGCGGCAGCTGCGCTCCCGGTCTACCTTTCCTTTATCTCCGTATGGGTGCGGGCTATTGCCCTCCCTAGCTCCTCCCAAGACGTTTGGGGCCTAAAAGTACCAGGGGACAACCCTTTGTCATATTGCGAAAGCCCATCCGAGGATAAACTCCAGATTGAGTCGCTGGATATCTCACCACAACCATTAGAACTGTATGCCACTTTCCCTGGGAATAACAAACCCCTTTGGCTGACTCGCAGAAGTGGAAAAGCCCATACAGTCAAAGCCAGTTTAACCCTACGGGAGACTATCGAAGAGGGTGCCTATATAACGCTGAGGCTTAAAGCTGGCGCGATCAACCTTCTCGACAAAACGCTCGACTTTTGCGAAGAAATAAGCAAGTTCGATCTTGAATGCCCCCTGGTGAAAGGCAGTATATCTCTGACGAAGGCGCTCGATCTTCCTCAGCTAGTTCCTCCGGTATGTTGCTTTAAGGGAAGGTCATTCTATTAATAAGCGGCTGACAACCTGAGTAGGGCAAGTTCACAGTGTACGCGGACGTCTATACCAGGGATGATGAGCGGATTACCTGTCTCCACGGGGACTTTCAAGTCCAGCAACCGAGCGAGTGATGTTACCTTCCTCCGATAGAACCTCGTGAATTTACTTGTGAGGATTGATTGATGTTGAGGGCTCCAGGTCGACAATATCCAGCCTTGGTTTGCATGATTTTATTTTCTATACTTATTTGCAGGGCAGGAGAGTGTTGCGGCAGAATACAATAACATAGGCCACTATCCAACTCTATATTCCTTTCCCCTCCTTGTTAGAATAATATAATCCTGTAGATCCTAATTTAGTAATCCGTTACCTTTTCAAAGTTTATCACTGTTCAAATAAAAGCTTTTACTTGAATGTAGTGCGGTAACGGATGAGCCATTCTTGGTAAGACAAGTGACTTTCCTGTACCTCAGCATCTCTATTATTATATCCCACTTCACCATGTTTTCTACTGGGTGTACATTAATCCTGACCTTCCTTTCTTCTCTCAAAATGTCGAAGGTCCTCACGTACCGTACACGTTGCACCCAAAACTCATCTTCGGCGCCGCCTCATTCGGCATGAATTTCACGAGCCCAGAACAAACTCTCCACTTCATCAAACAGAACAACGTCATCCATCTTGACACGGCGGGAAGATACCCTCCAAGCTGCCCCGCACGCTCTGAGGAGGTTCTAGGATAAGTCCACGCTGCATCTCAGGGATTCAATATCGACACCAAGATCCTAGCGCAGTCTGGGGGAAATCGCGGCGGGATGAGAAGAGATGCTGTCAAGACGTCCCTTAATACAAGTTTGAGACGGGTGTGTTTTCAGCAGGTATGTCATGTATGAATGGGCGATAAGCTATTGAGTAACGTGGTTCAGGTTAACACACTCCATATTCATATGCCAGACTTAGAGGCGCCATTGAAAGTGCAGGCGGTGGTGTTGAACTATTTGTACCAACAGGGGAAGTTCAAGAAGCTAGGTAGTATTTCTTCTGCATGATTATCGTCTTTGCTTAAAGCTGATCCTCTGCAGCTTGGAATTCCCAACTTCCAACCAGAACTACTACAGGAATTTCTCTGTCTACCAAGACGACTACAGTGTCGTTACCCGGGGCATGGAGAACAAACTTCTCCCAATTCTAAGAGAGCAGCGAATTGCTTACAATGTAATCCGGTACGGACCATGTAGATCCTACATGAATCGCCACTAATAAATCAGGATTCTCACATCCGCCTTTCTATCCGGTAAGCTCACGCATGGCCCAGCGGAAGGCACATGCGTTGATGGCGACAGTCCAATAGGCAAGGCCATGCAGAATATATACAACAACGAATCATTGCATAACGCGCTGAAGACGCTGGAAGAAACCACTCGTTCGTTTCATATTACGACCATTAATGTGGCGCTACGTTGGGCCTAGTATCGCTCGGAATTGAGAGAAGGGGATAGGATCACCCGAGGGGCTAGTTCAATTGATCGGATCAGATCTAATATGAAAAGGATCAACAAAGGTCCTTTACCAGAGGAATATGTCAAGACGTTCGAAGATATTTAGAGAGAGCTAGAGCCTGTCAGGGGAGACATTCTGTGATCGTGCTAGAATCAGACCAACGAGAATTAACTGGTCCTGGGTGGATTTTGCATTTATTTGATGTCCTTTTGACACCGTATCTCATATATAATAGATACCTATATTCCCTAGGTATGGTAAGAAAATTGTCACATTGACACAGATTCATACGGGCAACTCCACTTCATGAACTTGAACTTCAGGACTTGATGGTAGCAACAATGGATGGGTTTTTGATAGGAGGCGTGATGTAAGTGCTTTGACCTAGATATCGACCGGTCTTACGGCTGGTAGCACCAAAGCGCTCTGCGTGGTTTCCATCCATTTGGACGATTGGAAATGTTGAGATAGTAGCAATCTGCAGCACCATGTCCAGGAAACTTGCAGAAGGCACATTTTCCACTCTCCGTTTTCTGGCTAGGCGATGCTACCCAGTCTTTGACCCACTCCTCTACACTGACCGTCTGAGGAGGTTCGTTCCGTTTTATGACATGCTTTTCACTGAGCTTATCGTTGGGCTTTTCCAAGTTGAGCCACGATGTTTGTGTTGAGGCTTTTATGTTCTTTTTACCCATTGTGCTGTTCTTCTTGCGATCGGGAGCAAGCGTTTTGAGCTTCCCACAAAGAGAAATGAAGTCAGAAGCTGTCGCATCCGTCATGTCCTTGCAGAAATAGTTCTCGCATAGAGAGGGCATGTCATGGTAGACTTGTTCCAGAACTACCATGATTTCTCGGTAGGGGGGCCTCAGGCGTGAGTTTATCTTCTCCAAAAGCTCCCAAACTTCACAATAGTCATCAATAAACTCCGCGACAGTTCGATAATTTTTTCTTTTTATTGAACAAGCCCTATCGTCAAGGTCGCGAAGGCCACCAGTTGCGGTTGTCAGAATTGCCTTGTAAAACTCATCTGCATATTCATATGTCGTTTTACTGTATCGGAGTTCTTTGACGATATGGTCAGACAAAGTAGTGAAAAGCCACCCCTTCACCAGCTTTGAGTACTTCCGCCAGAGTGCATATTTCGGCGACTCTTTCGATGGTCGAGGAATTGAGCTGTCAATGAGATCTTGGAGGTCATTCTGTTGGAGTGCATTTTCAACTCGCCGAGTCCAGACTAGAGCGTCTTTTTGTCCCTGCAGATTGTGGGCGTTGTGGATGATTACACCTATTGACTCAGGGATATATCTTGCTTGGTCAATAGGTGGGTCCGCTGCGGTATTTGAATCGGGCGGGCCAGTCATTTTTATCTTTTGCGAGATACAACTAGATGTTTAAAGAGGTTTTGGAGATGAAATTATAATAAAAGTGGCGGCCTGGTTGTAAAGTGTAAACAGTGCAAACTCTCGTCCTCAGGCATCCCGTCCTGGAGCAAACCGAATCACCCGCTGCTATACTGAGCCCTGGCAATATCTCTTTACAGTAAGCCATAAACCTAGTAAGAAAGGTTGCACTGTGCCCCGAGGACACCCCCAAGGAAAAGGCTGAGGCAGCAAGAGATATCATCAATTCAGGTACATTGTACATTGCCAAAACGTGTTCTTAGATTTCGATTTCGCACATGAAGTAATTATCCATAAGAATGTAATTATAGAACCAAATCAATCACCCCCGCCTTCCCCGAAGAAATCGTACGGCAGTAATAACTAAGAGAAGATTAATGCTATATACTTACGGATATCTAGTAAAGAAATTACGGTGATAAACACCGTCGTTGTATATTCAAGGCCACAAGCATCGCGTTTTGAATCCCAGTGACCTCTTCAATGTTTTGCATCGTTGATACAATCCAATCGCGCAAAGCATTGCTGGCAGTATGTGCTGTTCCTGCGATATGAAGTGGTCACAGTAGATGCAAAATACGAGCAGCTCGCAGCTCGCTTGATATGCCTGGTTTATCACAAGTATGGAGGATATATGGAATGCTGTAGCATATATCGCTGGAGTTCTCCTTTATCACAGTGTTTGAAGTATGGAGTAGGTGTCTATATGATATAGGTAAGGACACCAATGTTGACTGGGTGGATGGCCTGTGGAAGTGTTTTAATAGCGCTTCAATGAGTGTCTGACGAAGAGTAATCCGCGCACAACGCTGCAGGTTCCATGCATGAGCGATCTCAATGCTGGAATATATATCATATCGTCCCATATACACCTCGACTTCTCTCAGGTCATTTAGGCCGGTTAAAGTTCTGTATTCATAGTCAAGAGGAAGAATTTTTTCCAGCACTCCAACTCTGTATCAATCGACAAGAGTGCTGAGACATGACGAGATGAATTTATTTTGTCCAGAATATCTTCCTTGACCGAGGCTATAATGGTGCAGGCATTGACAATAATGTCTGCCAGGCTAGCAGCAGGCGCTTCTTGGGCTGTTTCATCGTTTCGGGGATCCTTGGCCGCTTGAAGTACTGCTTTCTCTGTGATTGGAGCATCTGGACTTCGATTAAGAAGTGTATTTAACGGCCCATAACTTGCGGCCTGGGTTTCCACGAGCTGTTCATTGACAGTCAAAAGATTTCGCTCAAACAGCAAGTCAAGCGCCACACAGGAGTCTAGGTAGTTGTTGGAAAGCTTCTCCACCATTTTTTCAATCGGGAGACCACCATGAGGTTTGTCCAGAAGCAGATGCATCTGGTCGGCATATGAACAGGCCCCGAGAAATACGCGATCAGTAATAGGGGCATTCGGAAATTTCTCGAACAATATTTCCAGAGTCTTCGGGTCTCGAATTGCACGCATGACTACCTCCTCTGTAACGGGAAAGGGACGGGCCTCCAGATGGGAAAGATAATCCAGAACTGATGATGGGTGGTTGATGTTTCCAGCAGCGGCGCATACTATTTCCTCGGTGATATGTACTTTGGTCTCGCTATTGTTGACTAGCAGGTCTAGCATCTCCAGCGGAGCTTGGGTTGTCGAAGCAGCAATTGAAATTAATGGTTCAGATACCTCGAATATAACGCGCGGGTCACCCAAGACCGTTTTCATCATGGACAGCCCACACTCCCAGTTCCCTATGATACTTTTCATGACTGTTTCTGCCAACTGAATAGACGGTCCAAGTTCGTCGATCAGGAACTTTAAAAGAATTGGTGACGTGCTCTTTGCAGCACTAGTCAGGACATCTTCGATAATTGATGCACCGGGTTCCCGCAGCGGCCACAGCAACTTGAGCATATCTACACCCAGGTTGTTTTGTACAGCTGCGATCAAGATTCTCTCCGTCACTTTGATATCGGGACGAGCCTGGAGCAGGATATCTATGGTGGCAGAGTCTCACTTTATGGCCATTCCTTCCAAAAGGGCATCCGAGAGTGGTAGCTTCGCCGGTCGCCTACGTGCAAGGGCAGCGATGCCGAGATATCAGTCGGGAAGGAAAGCCGGCAAGTTTTAAATGCAGAGTCAAGGCCAGGGGTGGCCTCAGTGCCAGTTGTTGTAACGCGGCGCTACTGGCGCGCGGCGTCGAAATCCTTAGGATTTCTCTCTAAAGTTCAGTACCGCAACTAATAACCTACCGTTTTCCGTGATGTCTTTCGACCTACCTTATGGTATTTCTCGCCTTAGCGTATCTGAGATGTTACCCAACACGCTTCCAGTTTTCTTCCCTGACTTTTGCTACAGGGATTTCGATTCTGGGCATTATACTAGGACAGTATTTCTTTTTTTCGACCGCAAGGGCGCCCTTGTTTGGTTGGCGAACGAGGATGGCAATGCAGCGTTTTATTCGCCTAACAAGGTCCAGGAGGCTCGGATGCTTCAAATACAAAAAGAGAACGCAATAGAGGATGAAAAGGCTTCAAAAGAGGCAGAGAAGCAGCAGGAGAAAGAAGCAACGCAACAGTCTATTGAAAATAATCGGAGAAATAAAGGCATATCAGAAAGAGTTGAAGATGCAGGAAGCTGAGCAAAAGAAACGCCAAAGGAGGATAAGATACATGCAAAAGCAGCAGACCTACAGCTTCAATATGACTTCCTGACGACTAATAAAGTAAGGAAGCTTACCTCCAGGCTTTCTAAAGCCCCTGACCAGCAAGGTATTAGTACACCAGCGCCTGAAGTTGCTGTAGAGGCCCCTACTACTGTACATCGTCGAGGCAGGCAAATACGCCTCCTACAGCACTTTCGGGATCACTAAAATCACTAGATATCTTCTTTATAGACTATATTTCACTATACCAAGAGGTCTCTATATAACGTCTTTTCTATGTGATTGTATGGCTTCATTTTCTTCCTGGTTGGTTGTTGGTGGTGAAATCGATCGTCAGGTGGTCCCGAACCGTCAGGCGGTCAGCTATGGTATAATCTACAACGTTTCAGAAGAATATTGACACGTCAGCGTGAACAGGTGGGTGAGCGTGCCCAAATTTTCTTTCTAGTCCCGATGAATGGCTAGGAAAGGAGCAAAAGATACCGGAGTCTCCATCATCTATCCTTGCTTGGAATAAGTGAGATCCGGGAACGAGGAATTCCGGTGAGGAATAAACCCATCCAAGCTGTCAGGACCTAGGCCGAACCCTACCTGAGGTACCAAGTGCGTTCTATTCACTGATTGACAGAAATAGTATGGTTTCCCTGCGCTAAAGTTAGTTACAAGCAAAAACACGAGGGCATTTCCGTGGTAGCGGCAGAACAGCCACGCATTGTGCGGGAACTTATCAAGTGCCAAGAGACATTTTTCTCACAACAATTCAACTCACTGACATATAGATTGAGCCGTCTTTCTGAATCTGATTATAGGTTACGGATGTTTATGACAATTGCGCAAGAAATGCCTGGGTTCCTAAACCTTCCACCAGAGATTCTCCTTTTGGTATACTGCAATCTCGACTCCATCGCCGATGCATATTTTCTTTCTCAGACGTGCAAGCAGGCCTACCATGTCTTCAGCCGACCACAGAGTCAGCCCAAAATATTCGAATCAATCATAGTACGTTTTGGTCTCCCAAGATTTGGATCAAGTTGCTAATAATTACCTAGAACAATGTCATTCAAGACGCTGCCCCAAACCAAGCCTGGCTGGAAAAACAGTTTGGTCCCGGATCACTTTGGCGACCTAAGGAGGCTGATCTTCCGGTGGATCTAACAAACAAAGCGGCCCGAGAATTTCTGATAAATATCGGATTCCCTTCCGTCAAGCTCCCCCGCATGGGCTTTAGCTCTACCAACTTGAAAGAGTTTGCCGACAAGGGGGACAGCTTGTGTAGGTATACGGGCGAAGAGCTCTATGGTGTCCATGATCCTGAAGATGAAGTACCCGCTCTGAGTTTTTGTTTCGGACAAGTATATACTCAGATAGTCATGCTGGAGAATGAGCATGGTCATGTATTCTTTTATAATGGAGATTGCTATGATTCTTTGGGGCGTGACCGAGGTCTAGTCGCACAAGGACTGGATAGTCTTGCCGTGCTATTGGGGATGGTGGTCGCCGTAACCAAGGATCTACGTGAAACCCCATTAGATCTCTCTCTGGATGAATTGGCGCGCCGGGTCGAGATCCTTAAAAGGCCTCTTGATATACTGCGGGGGAAAATGGGAGATTATGACTTTTACGCGGAGGACGCCGAATTTTGGAATGATCTGTTCTCTGAATTGTTAGATGACTGGGACTTTCGGGACTAGTCACTGGGCTGATAATCAAAATACAAGTCCATTGACAATTTTATTTTCTCTGGCAGGTGCAGGATGGACTCAATACGTGGACCGATTCAACCGCTGGTTTCTGCCTTCGCGGTAGTACAACAGTAGTGGCCTGAGGCGTAATAAGCCCTGTTAATATCATTTTAAGGCAGAGCCCAGCTCTCCTAAAAAAAAAATTTATAATATTTGAACGAGCGGGATTTTATTAACCCCGCGGGCTGTCGAAGTGTACTGGTTTTGATCAGCAGATGGGCGGTAATATTCTTTTAAAAGAAGTTTAAGTAGGACATTCACAAAGGTATCTAGAAGAAAATAGAATAGATCTCTCTACAGTGACATTCCTGTTCATTCTATTAAGGCTTAGAATGTTATTCTCTGAGATAAACATTTGAGGGCATAGAGCTTAATCTCTTTCTATTTTCTACTCGTTCGACTGTCTTTTGTATTATCCTCAAAGTCTATTTTAAGTATCTGGAGAATTATTTTACACTAATGGAAAAGGATTTTCCCAGAAATAGAGCAGGTCGAAAGCTCAAGAAAGAAATTAAAATAATAGATTGCCTCTTGAGACAATATCAGTTATAAACTTTTCTATATAATATAGTTTATATAGCAGTCTATATATATACTAAAGATTCTGGTAGGAAATCTAATCTAGAGTATGGCTTCTACATAACTTGCTTCTATATAAGAGTAATATGTGTTATAGTGTTAGCAATATATTCCAAGAGAGCGGAATATTGTATAAATAAAGACCCAGATACTGTTTATTTGGTTAATTCTCTAAGTAGCGGTGAGCCTATATTATATATTTACTAATTTTAGCTAAATAAGGAGATCAGCAGTGTCTGTTGCTTTTAGTAAATAAATTTTAATCAAACTAAGCCATTTATTAACTGTGAGAACCCTGATTATGTTCAATATTGGGCGTGTTCATTATTTTCTGTCGTTATCCAAGGGGGTTTATTATATCAGGCATACTTTACACTTTTAACTACACACCGTAAAACTATCAACCTCAGCTTCAATTCAGGCACTGAATATCGTGGCTAACTTATGGCAAGAGGTCTTTAACTGTGGCCGATGGAGAAATGTTCATCCTCCCAATCACAATACCACGTCTATCGGTTGAGAAGCGACACAATGCCTCTCTTGCTTGCGCAGAGTGTCGCGTAAACAAACCAAGGTTAGGACCTAACGAATCTTTCATATCTCAGTGCTGACAGGATCCATTATTCTGGGGCTAAACAAATTCCTCCATCCACTCTATCCACAATGTTGAAGAAGATGATTGGCGACTATATCGAAAACAAACTCAGTCGTTAAGTGATGAAAGACAAGGGGGAAGATGACGCCATATGTAGGCAGTATTTGGTAACGTTGTTCGCGGTAGAAGCAGAACAAACAGCTGTGATATTATACTGAGTAATCAGGGAATTACATGCCCCGTTTATCCGGTTGGAACATTTGTCACTCTGGAGGATTACAACTTTGGAAAATCCCACCGGCATCCCATGACTAGTACCCTCGAGAGTGAATATTCTAGAGAAGAAAAGATGACCTAAACATGTATTACAAAGATGAATCCAAAAGCTCCATATTTTACTAGTTAAGAAGTATGGCCTAGGTCATAATTATGACATCATTCATGTCCCGATCAAGCCGGGCTTGGGATATATAAGTCTGCCTTCTGAACCTAACAGAGATCTGCTACCGTCATCCTACACTTTGCCGAACGTCGATTACAACAACAAACTAAAATGAAAGAGGTAGTCAGTCTCGCTGGTCCCACTGTGAAGCTCGTGGATAGCCCAATTCCAGAGCCAAATGATGACCAAGTACTTATTAAAGTGGTCGTGTCTGGGTCGAATCCCAAGGATTGGAAAGTCCCACATCTTGCAGCATCTAGGGACACCAGTTTTAGAATGATGCTTGAGGCCAAGAAGGGTCTGAACCAAGGAGATGATATTGCCGGCGTGATTGTAAAAGTCGGATCCAACGTAGTCAAGTTCAAGGTGAGCCGCTTAACCAGACTTATATTGCGTGGTAGAAACCCTGAGAATTGCCTGGTGGATGGCATCGATTTTCTACATTGAATATCTTTGTATCACTGTTCTAGTAAAAATATTTCCATTTGATAGTAAGCTCGACATGGTTATATCTGGGTAAAAGTAATACCCCGGCAGAAACGGCAACAGTGGTATATCCCACTAAATTGCCGTAACTCAGCTTGTGATCTCTTTCTACTAAAACTGACATGAGCATTACATAAGGCTCTTCTGAATTAAACTTAAAACCGAAAAAAATGTCAAAAAGGTATTGATCCTAAGTTGTTCCTTCTGGTTTCTGCATCCTATCCGTATTGTCGATTGGTTGGTGCAGAGGGCTATCTATCATTTCCGGAATCTGGGGTTTGTTGCTACTAAAGCCCTTGTTCGCATCTTTGTTGGCATTACTGGTGTTGGGAACCGGGGCATAAGGGCGAGAAATGCTATCACGTGTAGGATGGGCTGTGCCAGTTTGAATTGTACCTTCATCAGTCACTCTATCGGCTGTAGAGAGAGCCATATCACCCGAGTCAAAGTACCTCCGTTCCTTTCACTTGTCAGTAGCTACCTTGGGCTGCCTTATCAGAAACATACTCTAGACTGCTGTCTGAGTAGACCTCCTCCATGAGACAGCCTACCATAGAGGCGGAGGTGGCGTTTCTCATCCTCGGAGAGAGTCTAGTAACGTATTGGCCCAATGCGCTATATCTCAATGATCCTGGGGGATTGTCTAACCTTCGAGTAGGTTTCTTTATCCCATTTTGCTTCCATTATGATTTGTGTCACATATGTGGTTATTTCATCAATAGCGAAGAATAAAGAATGATGCACATTAATATATTGAATTATATTTATTGCCACTTAATATAAATGCCAGTGTTTAGCCCTATGGATGAGAGCCGCCCAACCGAATCATAATGTCATCATTTGATCACCTGCCTTCCCATCCATAGAACGTTAACCCCTTTAGAGTTTAATATGAGAGGTCACAAGTCGGGGCCTGAAAGACAGAAAAGCATTTTTAGACCACTTGTATGGATTAGTCACCGTATCGTATCGAATTAGGTGTATTGAGACATCAATTAGGTTCATAATAGTTCTTCATAGACCTAAGTACCTCATTATTTTGTCAACGTTCATATTCATTGGATACATGACTCGGATTACTAGTCCTCAACGGCAACTCTTGGAGTACTTTCGATTGTGGCAATATTCACCAGCCGAAAGAAAGAAAACAAGACAGAAACGACTAAGGGTGCAGCAGCACATTTATACCATCAAATTTTTAACTTCTAGAAAGAAAATTATTCTCAGATCGCATATTTGTTGTTCCGACCGAGAAATATTTTGAAGAGTGCCCAAGGTTCACCTTTGCCCGCCGAAGGAGAGAATGCTGGATTAAAATATTATTGTCTTCCAAAAATCAATATATATCCCCTACTGATGGCTCCCCTATGTACTTTGTGTTATATTCTACTAAACCTTACGGTGACCGAGATACCAAATAATATTTCCAAGTCGCAGAAAAGTAATAATCCTTTGAGCAATAGTGGTCCAAGAGAACCACTAGAGCTTAGGAAGGTAAACAGATCCTATCCGAATCTTTATTCCAATATCTCTATTGGTTTATAGCTTAGTTGAAAAAACACTTCATAGTAATAGTAACCTATCCAACGAAATCAATGCCAACAACAACAATCAGGCAGACCTAACTGCGGATTCTCGAAGCCCTGCTATCACTGCTAAATATACAGATTATCGCTGTGAATTTCTTAATAAACTTATAGACTTAATATAAAATGAAGATTAAGCAATAGTAGCTTATATTCTTGGTTTTATATGATCTGGCGTATCTTAAGATAAGATTCCTAGAGTAATCCAGAGCGCAAATAGTTAGTGTGAAAAAAGAGGATATTCGCCACGGTTCTGTGTATGGAGCTGTCTAGTTGTACCTGATTTAGGCTATGGATGGTTTTTTGCGACGAGAATTTATTACTACTAATGGGTAGAACTAATAAATGTTATAAGTTCTAATATACTAAGCTTTTACGGCCAATATCTGCCAGTGATATTCCTTTATAATGATGGTCAAGCCTCGATTTATAATAATATGGAATAGCTAGTTATTGCGCAGATATTATAGTAATAAGTTTTACCTGTACCCCACACCGACACCTAAATAATAATCCATTATAGGAACTCTTTGAAAAATGCTTTTTGTTCCAATAAAACGGTCGAAGCATTTCTAGAAAAGGACCGTTCTTGTATTAGGGTGCACGATAAATATAGACAACCCCTAACCATTGAAACCTTTGAAAACAATATGTGTTCTGGAGAAACTGTTGGTATTTTCTATACCGAAACTAGTTATGAGTATATAGAAGGTTATTCTTGGTGCCCCTAAGCAACTACTATTATCTCCACCTGGAAGAAAGCGATTCCTATTCACATCTTGTGGACGGTAATGCCACCTCAGTGGGGTAGTACTAGCAATCAGCTATACTCGACCAGAGCAAGCTTCACTGAGCTCAGCGAGAATGGAGCCTCCGCAGCACGGACATAGGAGATGAGCTCTACGCCAATGATTCAAGAAGCTGATCAAGAAATAAAATAGCCAATAAATCCCACACTTCATCCCCCGTAGACTGCGCTAGCCATATATCATTACCAACCGGATCACGGTTAACCCACTAGCGGTTGGTAGGGCTTGGCAACCACGGAAATTGGTATGCTAGTTAAAAAGCAGTTAGCCGTGCGGTAGGCTATTCAGTGACGTCTGCGACTGTTCTGACATTCAGATGTAGTGGCGACAGGTTATACAGCACTGGAATTGGGCTGTGAAATATCAAAAAGCAACATACAATTATGGCCTGCAAACGACAGTCTTGCCAGAAGAGAAATCAGGGAGTACAAGACCATGGAAATGTCTGGATTCTTGGCAGCAGTATCGCCTCTCTGGCATCTGCAGTTTATCTAATTCAGGACACAGACATGCCAGCCTCTCATGTTCATATCCTGGAGTCCCGCATAGCACCTGAAGATGGGATACCCACCACGGGCGACTCGGTGAGGGGGTATGACCATCGAGCTCCATGCTTGCCACTTTTGTGCGATGAATACACTGAAAATCTGCTTTCTTTAGTGCCTTCGTCCAGTAGTCCAGGGAAGACAATGCTGGACAATTTAAACGAAGCAAAAAGGAATGCGCCTCCCACTCGTCTTTTCACGCAAAATGGTCATCAGGTGGAGGCTTTAGATCCCAAGAACATCAGCATTGGTTGGAAAGT
This sequence comes from Aspergillus transmontanensis, assembly GCA_009193505.1. NCBI lineage: Eukaryota > Fungi > Ascomycota > Eurotiomycetes > Eurotiales > Aspergillaceae > Aspergillus > Aspergillus transmontanensis. Next base: position 39,312 of record ML738346.1, on the reverse strand, counting down.
CCGGATGAGCTTGGTGACATTTATATTGAAGTCCGAGAAGAGCCTGGGGAGAAAGATCATCCGCGACTTCTTCGACAAATGGTTTTTTAACAGCAGATTCTGGGCTGTCTGGTCGTCAGCGTACGTCGTCTAACCCTAATTAGCAAGCCATTAGCTCTAACAATGAGATTCATAAAGGTTCGGCCTTTGTCCTTGGCATAGCGCCGTCGAATTCCGTCGGTGTCTCTTAAGTTACTTCCACGACTTCCAACGTCGAAAGGAATTTCCTGGACTAGATCGGTGCAGATACCATCCACAGGAAGATATTATTCTGCCTATTACCAACTTCCTGCAGGAAAAAGGAGTTCATTTTCAATTCAATACCACGGTCACAGGCATAACAGTAGATCTGCAAAGAGGTCATCAATCGATATCAGCCTTCAAAACGGTTCAGAACGGATTAGAGAATACTGTCACTGTCAGTGCTCCTGATGTTGTTATTGCGTCACTTGGGTCATCAATATCTGGGTCCACAAAGGGTACTAATACAAGACCACCTTCGTTGGAAATACTGAAAGCGGAAGACAAATTAGATGAGAATTGGTCACTCTGGCTGGCATTTGGCGCAGGCTTCGGCTCAAATCTTGGGGACCCGTACAATTTCTGCACGCGAGTGGGTGAATCCAGAGAGGAGACTTTCACAATTTCCATAAGAGGTGTTAAGCTCTCCGACCATCTTATGAACTTGGCTCGTGCTGATAATGATCCAATTTCAATCATTCTCCAAAATAGCAACTGGTTACTTAGTTTATTCATTCCCTGTCAACCACTTGTTCCTTATCAATCCACAGATGTGCAGGTTATGTGGGGCTATGGCTCAGCCCCCCAGCATATAGGAAACTTTGTGAAGAAGCCAATGCTCTGGTGCTCTGGGCAGGAGATCTTGACTGAATTGCTGCAACATCTCAGTGTACCTCCGGAGTCCATTTTAGACCATTCAATTACTATCCCACGTGTGATGCCACGCTTAGCGGCACCGTTGCTGCCTCGGGCTTGTGCAGATCGTCCAATGGTGATACCGGAGTGTACAACCAATCTCGCAGTGGTCGGTCAATTTGTGGAGATACCAGATGAGACTGCTGCGACTATGGACTATGGTATACATGGAGCTCAACTCGCGATATATCAACTTATGGGTGTCCAAGAGGTGCGGAAGAAAGACAAGAAACATTCTATTGCTAGTTTCTTGGGCTTCTAAGATATGGCGAAGGGGGTTTGTTTAGTATCGAGGGACTTTCCTCGTAACAGTGGGATATAATTACCGATCATTTTCAAGTTTGCATTATTTAGATGTATGGGTATTAAAGAATATTATGTCGCTGGGTTCGCAGAATCTCAGCACTTCAGATATCAGCTGTGGAGATATAGAAAACATGATAGTGGCTGTGTTACATGCAACGCGACATCATTTCAATGTGATGGGTGAAAAGCCTTACAACAGAGCATACATTTGTTCTGAATCCACATCTGCAGAACCCTCGCTAACGTTAACATTTTTCTACTAGCGATATACGTCGCCTCTGTGGGTAGCCTGACTTGCGTTTGTGACAAATTACGGACGATACGCTAAACGATATGAATAAATATAAGGCACCAGATAATGGGATAGAAAGCTGGATAATATGATACATTCGAGCAATTCCAAAGTCGGTATTGACTGTTAAATTTTTTTTTTTTTTTTTTTTCATTTGTTTTATGAGAGAAACGACCGAATATAAAATGGCCTCTCAAACTGTTCTTCGTCTTCTTGGTCACGATTCCTGGGAAACAGCTTACTGAGTTCAAAGAATCAGTGCGCTCCGCTGGCAAATATGAGATAGTTATAAAGGTGCGCAGTGTAGCATTGAACTTCCGGAATATTGCTATATCCACTGGCAAGTACCCTTTTCCTGTATTAATTAACAATTTCAGTAACTGTAAAATATCTTATTTATCGCTGTCTATTTAATTGTACAACAGCTGTGATAAAAGTGCAGAATAAGATAATTTATCAGTGATCTTCTTAATATGGCTGTTAACAGTGAAACACTTATAAATTTTATTTCTTATAATTATGTTATTAAAAGCGAATACACAATATAACTGATCTTTTACTATTTAGTCTCTTATTACTTAATATATTCAAAGTCTTAAAAAAAAAATCTTCAGTAAAATATATAAGTATTAATATATAGCTTCTTGATTATTAGGTATAGAGTTATATATAATTTATTTAGTTAGCATGTAACTTTAGCAAAGTAGATAGCAATAATCTACTAAAGTTCTGTTATTGTTAATATAGAATTTATTATTATTTTGTTATAAAATGTCTTAACATCTATTATTATTTTAACTATTCAATTATTTAATTACTAGAGATAAGATTATCGCAACTCTGCGAATGTATTTTAAAATGAAGATATTTTGGGTATTCTCAGCTACTGCAATATATGTTGAATGTATTTCTGATCCTGCTGCTCAAATACTCTTGGAGCTATTACTTTTCTTAGTCTTTGATAGTATAAGTATTGTCTCTTCCACCATGTAAATCTTACAATTTTATTTTCTAAAGTTATTATAGCCGGCTTGAGTTATTATTTCAAGAATCTTTGGGCAGAAAAGACTGCACACATCTTCTCTTCCATGTCTCCACGTACCCGTTCTGATCTATGAATCAATAACAGCTGATAATAGGCATCTTGAGATTGGGCACGGGATATATATAGACAGAGACTTTGTATTAAATAGAAAATTGATTCTTATAACAGTTATTTTAATCTATATTAAAGTCAGATTTAACTTCTCTGTAATTCTCTCTTTTATATAATTGAGTTGTAATCTTGTGTGAATTGATCACAATCCATATTATTCTTTAAATATTATTTATTACTTTTTATTGAATAGTATAAATTCTAAGGTTCTATTTTAGATCCCGTATCAAAGTCCATCAAGTATTTATGGTGAGAAAAGTTAATATTTGCTTGATTATCTCCGTGAAATGTCTCCATGGGTGTAAATGGTAACAACTCGGTTGTACGGACAAAGTGACTCGACTGAGTATTTCTATTTAGAAGGATGTTCTCATCTAAAAATTTTTTAGATAATTTGCGATGTATTATTATAAAATGGAATTATACTGTTATTTGTTTTAAATAAGAAGAATTTATCAGTGTTTAGTAGAGATATATTTTGATTTATCAGCTCTATACTTGGAAGAGAAGTTGCTTTCTTAACTTTGGAATTCTGGGTCTGGCTGGTCTCTTATTATAAGTAAGATTTTACTGTCTTTTGCTTTTTTTAAGGGAGAGTGACTATAGAGTCTGATTGTTTCAAGAGAAAGAAGAATATATGTTGAAAACAGTCTGGTGTCACTGAAATCTTGACTTCCACTTCAGATCGCAGGCGTAAAATAGACTTTATTAAAGACTGGTAATTTTCTGAATGTCGTTTCTCCATGTGTTGTAAGATCTGATCACTGGATTCTTTACACACTGTACACTCATCACCGAACCATAGGCTTTTCAGTGCTTTGTGTTGGAGTTCTTTCATTGCTTTGAAATGGGCATAGAGAGCATCATATCTACTGTATCCACCTAAACACAGAGAGTATGTATAAGACAAGTTTACACTGTGTGCAAAAACTCGGTAGAAATTCACTTGAATATGCGCAGATTCCTTTGTCTCAGAGACTATAGAATAGCTTTAGACTTATATCTATTGCTTTTTCAATTTCGGTCTCACTATATTGATAATACTTATTATCAGCCGCAACAGTGATTAAAGATGTGTTATAAAGAGGAATAAGTATCTCTTACACAAAGCTAAAACAGTACTCTTCTGTCCGCTTATATAAGCATATATCTAACAATGATATATTAAAGAGGAGGTAAGGTGTCTTTCAAGGATCAATGATGAAGCTGGTACAATTTACAATCTACAGAAATATAGTTTATACTTATACTGATCTCTCTAGTAACTACTTACTCTTATTATATTTACTGACTGTGTAATAACTGTGTTTAAAATCTTAAAGAGTATATTATCACTTCAAGCTAATAAATAAAGCTATATAATCTATTATTATTAGATCTAGTGGCTACTGATTTAATAATTTCTCTTCAAAGTATTATATATACTCTTGATGGCGACGTGTATATAAATTGGTAAAATCATTATCATTGAACAATATAACAAGATAAATATAGAGAGAATAGCATAATTATTCTTATATAACTGCCAGGAGCTCTTATATATAATATATCTTATCTCTTAGACACTTTATCTTATTATTTATAGTAATAATTTTGTTAAACTTTTAGTTGATGCGCTCCGTGATATCTTCAAGAATAGATAATATAATATTAATATTGTCCTTGGTTTCTTGATATCTTAGACCCGTCTTCTGTCTCTGCATGATATTATGTAAAAGTTAAAAAACATCTCTGACTTTATGTTTCTTTGAGTGATACTCTAACTTTCCAGCTTCTGCTTTTATTTGATTGCAATTTATCGCGACAATACGCTCGCAAGTATGTACTGGAGCACATGCTTAACGCTGCTCTATGACACACTAATATATAGTAAGAAGTATGTAATATAGAGCATAATGTTGATGGAGAATAAGAATTGTACCGAGTTAAAAATCTGCGACAATTGATTATCTGATTTCTTAGGGCTGTATTTCTCTCTTCAAACTCTCTTATTCGCACGATAAATGAATATTAACAAAGAACATAAATATAACCTTGATTGTGCGTGAGCAAGGTAGGGTTATAAGGAAATGATAGAAAAAAAAATAATTTAAACATCTTTTAGTATCCCTGTAATACCCAGTTTAAATCTTCAACTGATTTTAACGAGGCAGAGTATACGGAAGTATAGAGACAGAACCCTGGTTGTGTATTACTAGTATCCCGCTTTGGAAGAGTACGTGTTACGCTATTCAGATAAAGCTAGATTTATCTTGTTGTCCCATTACTGAGTTGCTCTGTTCTTAATAGAAGGCATCCATACAATGTCTCCACGCTGACTGAGATCCACGCTATTATTCTCTTCGTTTATCAGTCTAAGTGCTCTTTTCTCCATTGTGTTATTAAGTTTAGAAAGAGATTTTGTCTGTTCTGATATCTTGATTGAGATATTATATAGAATATATTCTTTAATATGCTTGAAAATACGGCTATAATTCTTAAATTTTAGGATATTGCGGCACTTGAAATATCAGATCTTTTCTTTTTTAATAGAACAGTAATTCTTTTTGATGTATTTGTCTTTTATCTTTTCTGTGCTTTTTGATTTGATGTTATGTTTTAAGTAGAGATAGAATTGATAGATAAGTGTCTTGTGTAAGCTGGGATAAATTCTATACAGTTGCTGTAGAGACAGATATGATCTTTCTTAAAGCAATAGCTATTGACATGATTGCGCTATTTATTGATATTTTTAAACTCTCTTTTACACATCTTAGCGATGTATTGATAGGAATATTCTAGACTTATTTTTCTTTTAGGCATTGAAGTGAGAGTAAATATATTAACAATATTGGTATAGTAAAAGACTAACGCGTGTTTTTCTTGACAATATATCAGTAACTGGATTTATCTATTTGAAAATAACAGTTTCATATGACTTAGATATTGCTTAACAACTATACACTCTATTTTTGGTTATGTTTATATCTTCTCTAACAACTGGGCGAGTCATGTAATAGAAAGAAATTTAAATACTATTATTAGTAAAATAGTAAGCTGGGATTTTTATTTTACTTAATTCTTCAAGATATTGTAGTTCTCTAATAGCTGTTGGTCTTGATCTGACCCGTGCAATTTCTTCTCCAGAAGTTGGAACTTTATATTTCACGACAGTGTAATGATTTCACCGCCAGTATTGATATACTGGACGCTTACTTCATGTACAATTGTGTACTCTGAATCGACTTCCTGTGATATACGGTGTCTTAGGAAGGCGTCAATCTGAATCTCTCTATTATGTAGCAGAGATGCTAAAGGATCTGCCGAGGGGTAAGCAGTCTATGGCTACAAATATAGGTAGGAACAAATCTGGGGAATATATCTTGGTAGCCTTACGTGGCCAGCCAAAGCAACTGAAAAAAGGTGCTATAGCGGTGAAAAGGGGATGTATAGCTTCAAGTGGCAGTAAAAAAAAATTGGTCACTATATAAAAAGGGTGTGAGACAAAGGTATTACAGTTCAATTTAATAAGCTGAGATTACTGAAGATCTAGTCTATTCTAATCTTGTTGAAAGTATCAAATCGCAAGCTATTCCTGGTGCGTTTGAATCTTTTTATAAATATTGTAATGAGAAATTATCTACATGAGATATATCCATAGGAAAACCAATTATTTGATAAACTTGATCCAGTTGGGACTAGTACAGCTGAGAATACAGTGTGTATTATCTAATCTGAAATCGCTATGGAGACTAATAGACCGTTCTTGTTATACAATTAGGGCTAAAGCGGAAATTTCTTTATGTCACAGTGTAGAGGGCTCTAGCAAGAGTTATCCTTACCCATGTGTCTTGCTAGTGAGCTCTGTATGGAACTTTACAGTAGAATATGATATTGCTGTACATGGATAACATAATAGACACTTAATAAGACTAAATGAGTGTTGGTCTCGATTTGGAGGCATCGCGAAATACCCATCTGTTCTGGACACCCTACTTCTATTGCTCGAAAATCAATATCAGAAAGTCTAGATCTAGATAACTTACTTCTTTTCTAGATTTGTTACTTATTTTTATCACATCGCCTCCACTAACCAAATACCAGCCGAAGATCCATATTGATCATGCCAACTTGCAGTCAGTAAGACTAGACTGCTCTAGCACAAGCATGGGTAGATAATCAATGTCTATCCAAGTAGACATTGACCACCTCTGCAGCCTGGGAAGCAAGTCGTTAAAGATGTTCAGTGCAGTAATAGTTTTCTTTGTTTAATCTTTTGACTCTTCCACCTTTAATCATAGCCAGCAATGAAGAATCTTCGATTAATTTAGAGTTGACTATCTTGTCCAAGATTTAAGAACTTCAGACCCTCACTCGCGCAGTGGGAGATGCTGTGAGTTTTCCTTGTCCTACAATTCTTTATCTGGCTGATTCTATTTGATATAGACAGTTAGTGATCATCTAAAATAAATCTTGGAATCAAAAAACCAGCTTTTATCTCTTCATCGAGCTCTTGTTAAAAAAATTAAAAGATAATTTAAGTAGGATGTCTTGATATTTGAGCAATGAATCTGGTTTTCAAACTTTATTTTACACAATAGAAAAAGGCTTTCTGATAATAATATAGAAGTACTCATATCCATTACAAAGTATTGGGCTCTTAGTAATACTAGAAGTCTTAAGATTTGTGCAGAAATTTGGACTACAAGATCTTGTTTGTTTTGTGATGGAGAAACACCAGACAATGATATTATTTGACGGTGCTACAATAATTTAGAATGTATGGAGGATCTTAATATAACAAGGTGTAAAATATTACTTTTAATATTATTATAATAGGTTTATCAGAGACAAGAATAGCTTTTTTCTAGTCCAATAGCGAGAAAATATTGCCAGAAAACACAAAGTGATTATAACAGTTGGAGCTCGAGTCTTCTTACTTTTACTTTAGACAACATTTGTTCACGACTGTGGGATGACTCAGAGAAATATCAAGATACAAGAAGAAAGAAACTTTCCCGCTACTTATTATTTAGATAGAAGTGGGATAGATTGACTCACAAGGAACTGATACTTTTGTTGATTTATATAGTGATAAAAAGATTCTTGAAATCCACTTCTTTATCTTTATAAACTAATTATATATAGGTTCGAGCTTTACAAATAGAGCCATATCAAGATTAAAGCATTGAATATATACACTGAAACATTGCCACAATTTGCGATTCAAGATACTTTGTACAAGGCTTGGGTTGCAATCCTGAATTACTATAAGGGAAACACCACGTTATGTCAAACAGCGAATCCCAGTCCTCAGGAGCCCGAGGAACCACGAGCCAACATCCAGTCAGTCACATCAACATCGTCAGACGCCCCCACCAGAACGTCTCTTGGTTTAGAGCTCACTTCTTTCGAGGATATATCCGCTTCAGCCGACCCCTGGCTCTTCCTCCCCATGGAACCGAGTAGCAGGAGTAGAGCTGATATTACTAATAATTCTTTCGAACCCACCCTTTCGATTGACGACATAATCGCTTCAGCTGACCCCTGGCTTTTTCTCCGTAATGCTGATAAGAGTACTACTGGTCCTGCACTAGCGTCAGCTTCGGCTGGATCCAGGAATATTGGATTAATGTATATAAATAATCATGCTGGATATCCTTCGGCTGCATCTGGATCGAGCATGTCAAACAATTCCACACTTGCAACACTCTCAACATAACATTGTGTAGCAGGTTGGCGTTAGTTACATTAACATAATACATCCTTTTGTACATCTTCCTATGGTCCTGACTCTGTCGTACCCTTTCAAGACGCCGTGCTATTTTCGGTGAGTTTTGCCGTGGGGGGCTTTGCGAGGATGTAGTAAAGAGAGCCAGATAAAATAGCCTGTTTTTCAAAGTAGAAGGGACTTGATCCAGGAATAAGGTAGGGACCATCTAGCATTCGAGATGTGCCTTCAATAATGTACACCGGTATTATATAGACCGCTTTTTCCAGTATTCTGGTATTTCCTGTTGTTTTCCGAACCTGTAGGCCAAAGCCCTCTAAAGAAAGAGATATTTCCGACGCGCATTTGACTAATATGGGTTTGAGATTCTCGTTATCATTGCATATGGAAGTGTATTGACCGCTTTCTCGCCACTTTGTACTCGGAAGAAACTTCACTAACTTATCCATGGTGTGCTTTTGTGCTATAAACAATATAAAACAATTTTAATGAGGTGAGGTATCGACAGTATCTGTAAGGGAAAAAGAGAAAATCAGCAGCAAAATAATATGGGGCGCTTATCGCCTACATTCGCAGTCAGAAGATCAAGAGATATCTCGTGTTTCTTTTCTACATATCCGTAGTCAAAGTAAAATATTCAACAGCCAATATCCTTAGATATAGGAAAATGTAAGGTGTTTGCTACACGACTTACATTGAGAAATTGCTAGTAAAGTGAAGGGGCTTTTTTTTGATGCCCAACAGTAATACGGGGTTTCTAAAATACCAGTAGCGCATTTTACAGCCTTAGGCATCAATATAGTGCCCTAGACACTCATCAGAACTTCATTGAATTGTAAAAATAATTGGAGTTATGTTTCCACAAAAGCAGTCCCTATATGCCACCACAATGCTTTCGTCGAGTTTCTCATTTGCTGTTTTCAAGTTGCTGATAAATATTCAATCCAATTGAAAAATAACATCCCTTGTATATTCCAATATAGTGGTTTGTACAGAGCACTCACTGTCTGCTCTATCAATGGTATATCGTTGTACAGCTCACACCCAAATTAGATCCTGATTGACAACCAGTAAAACAAGTGAGAGAAGGGTCAGGAACCAAGCCGAAAGATAATAAGTCCAAACCGATCACTAATTGGGTTTAGAGATAGGTTTTCGGCCTAGAACGCTCTTTTCGCCTGAAACTCAAATCGTCAATAGGACAGAACCGCTCGTCTACAGTAGCAATAAATTCCATACGCATATTGTGTCCTATAAAAGTAATAATGGCTGATCCACATCGCCGACACCCCATGTTACAGGAAGGGATCATTATTCCTTTATATCAACACTTGACGTGAGAAAGACCATGATTCAGCAATTGGCCTTTTGATGGCCTCGTCGACGGTTTCGAATATTTGGATCGACCAGCGAATATTTAGAACCATTTAACCTAGTCTGTCTAGTCGAAGACGAGGACTCAGATAAGGGTAGCTTTCTAAGATTCATCTCTTTATCGTGCCAGCGATAGTAACTGTGATTGCCGTCATAGAGATATATCCATCTAGTTAGCAGATACCTGTAATTCCATGTGTGATGGTTTAGATGTAACAATATTATAGGGAGCGGTTAATCGACGCTCGTTTTCCATGAGCTGTTGCTAACACTCATGAGACTCTCAGTCGCAAATCTCTACATATGGCACCCGCTCCGTGTAATCAGATCTACGGCGAAGATTGTCTTCGCTTGGCTATACCTGGTCTGGAAGCTGGATTTTACTACGTGTGGATATCCCGTATATACTGTTATTGGGTAGTGGGGTTGAGCTATTTATTTCGGGGTTTGCTCTGCGCGAGTCCTCCGAATCCAGCTGATGCTATACACTGCTCAAATAACGGTTTATTGATATATTTTGCACAGAAAGCTGTCTATAGGACGCTCTGTATCCTTGCTTCATAATCTAATGCCCCTGCAAAAATTTTCGCAGTGAATACTTATGCTATATATGCCCCTTGGGGATATAAAATACAACCCATTGCTTCGTCTATACATACTTACTATCCCATCTCCTTGCCATTTGATATTGTCACAATGTCTCAGCAACAGAATTCTTTACTAGGACCGGTAGGTGATCCAAGATCTAATCTCCCAGACTACCTGATCCTATTTCTTTTATACACAGGACACCGATACATCCAATATGGCTCTAACATTGGCTTCGGGCAAAAGTTCAAACAATACCAACAACTACCTTGCCTCGAAACACAGCAAGAATGAACGTCCACATGATATAGACAGCAAACAAGATGCGAATCTCATCGTTAATGGGCATGTTGGGGCTGGGGATAGCAGTGCTTCTCGATATATCATCGTTAATACAAACGTGAAAGAGAGATCGAGTCTTATAAATAAAACATGTCCAAGAATGCGTTTTTAGAGTGGTGTAAAAGAATATGAGCCCTTGTCCACCAAGTTCCCATGCATACAAGGCGATTTGAGGAAGAGCCGCTGGCCAGCTTCATAGCTTAAGACATATTTCAGCTCTGAGAATGTCAGACTATTCAGTTTCTAATGGGGTCTTTCCAGCCATCTATCATTAGCAATTAACAGTTACATCAAATGAAATTACTTCTTGATATATTCGATGGGTGGATCGCTTGCTGGGGAGAGGTTCTATTAATTAGAAACTGACTTCGCTGTCACTGAGCCGAACATACTTTGGCGTGAGAGAGCTGGGCGTCATGGTTATGAAGGGGCCAGAGCTCGTACTTGGCTACAATGTTTGTATATATTGACTCTAAATAGCAAGTATATATTTCATTACGTACCCAGTTTAAAACCTTTGGAGATAAGCGCCCACAGGTTTTGGATTCTCCAGCTGACGCGGTTGCAGTCAAGAAGGTATTGGCCATTCATTAAAGACCATCCGGTGTTGACATCTCATTTGACATCATGTACATGATGACGAATAGCCACCATCTGCAGGGGCTTCACACGAAACTCGGGCGTCAAATATCTGAAAGTTGTATGTCTCTCATAGCTATGGAGGACATATAAATGAGATCCTCACCAACTAGTACTTTTCACTGGCATCCAGCAATCTAAATCTTCCTATATCTGTCGGTCTCCAATCTCTATAGGCTTTCCACCTATGCTGCCTTCGATGTCTTGTTTCATTCACTTGGCGATATTCTTAAATGGTGCCAGACTAGCTCACTATGCTATCTTCATCCCTTCTGGTGATGCAGGCAAAGTGAGAAAGCCTATTTATATAACCGGAACCACGCCACGGGATTCTTCCTTGAATTCAAGAGGAACTACGGCTTTAGCCTCACTCAGCAGAAGCACCAGCTCATTCCACTTGCCCAAGTCAATGCCCAGTATATAGCAGATACTGTTGGCACCGGACAACAGTCTACTAACACAACTGCTCGTGATCGACTGTAGTCAGTTGCGACAATTATGCTGCCTCTGGGACGCAGCACCAATCCTTTTGATCCATCAGTAAGCCAGCGTCACCATTGGAACGACTGTCCATACTGATAAGTGTTACAGACACCCAACTGCCAAAACTGGATGCGAGACTATATTCAAAGACTCATTACCAAAGGCCTGGTTGCGAGCAGCACCGACTCGGTTGTTCAGAACGCTCCGAGACTCCTGTGACCTGGGTGTTGTATCGCGGGTTCCGCGTTACTTGGATCTTTTGATGGGTGCTGATAACTATTGTTGGAAGAAGGACTTTGTGGCTACTATGTAATGCAAATCCGGAAGTCTACTATATAAAGTAACAAATCGATCTGCTTTAATTGATCTGACAAGTATATCTGATCCTCAATTTTCTTATGGTGGATAAAAGTTTCTCTGATTAGCCACCAGTGGCGATGAGCTGCAAGGAATATCCGAGCACTGTGAACGACTCAACATCCCATTGCCGACGTGTAGTAGTCCCATGGACCCCAAGTACTAGCAAATTGGTCCAGAATCTCTGGCAGATAGGTGGTGGATCATGATTCACCTCTATCAGCGTAATATTGCGCCTTGCGAGACTCCCAGTACTCAGACAGCCAACCGGATTGTTCCCAGTCGACAACTGCCAGAATACGGTACGGGGGTGTGGGTGTAACAATAATTTTACTGCGATGGAGATCGCCATGAGTGAACTTGATTGCACAGTCGTCCGGGAGGTCATGGCGGAATGGCTCCACTGGAACTGAATACGGATCTGACATCGGTCTTCGGTGAAGGAATGTAAGCCAGTTGTGAACGTCGCGAATTATAGCGAAAGGGCCTACTTTATGCATATAGTTCACATGAAATGCCCTATCGTAAAGCGGTCCTTTGCTGATGTTGCCTGCAAAGAAAGATAAGCATAGAAATCAGTTACCCAAAGGCTACGCAAGATGTTCGTACCTATAAATGTGTTCTCTGGGTCCTGTTCGACCTGTCGAAGGCGCTGATAAATTGTCCTCAGTTCGCGGACTGATGCCAGCTTTGTCCTCATGTCCCATGATTGGCCATATTTGCTCAAGAGATTTTCCATTCACATACTCCATGTAACTGTATTTCTCGTTTCCTTGGGTGCGCCAACCATACACTTCGGGCACAAGGACATCGCCCTTGAGGGTTTGACGGATAGCATATAAGCACTGAGCTTCGGATAGTTGGACAGAGCTTCCCCATTTGACAAATAGGCCCAACTCTTTGAAAATGGCAGGTGGCGGCCGCACAAATGGGGCTGCCATCGAAGGTTTTCCTTCGGTCTGGAACCACTCCAGCGAGATGTTGCGCTTTAGCGCGTGCCTGCACTTCATTTGGTAAAGATAATCGATTCCATTTTCCGAAAAATGACGATTACTCAACAATAAAATTGAGAGTATTGGGAATTTTTGACTGCGGAAGTAGCATCCGTTCTATTGCTTCCGTACCATTTATCAGATGTTATAGTCGATTTTTTACCAGTTGCCCATTGATCTGCTCCAACAAGACCCAACTCCTCTTCATAACAATACCACCTCTAATGCTACCAATGAGTGTCGAATAGGGTTAGACAAGAGCTCGAGGCGCCTTATAATATCCCAGCCACCAACATCATCTAATGTTGCTCGCCCTCTTGTCACTGAATGCCTCCAGTCAGACGATACATTCATAAGGATAAGAAAAAAGGACGATGAATGGATAATCATATGAGTCATATGACACAGTCGCAAGCCTCGAATGTACTGGATTGAGTCTTTCTAGTGGAATAAAGCAGAAAGAGAACTTTGTATTTTCGAACCCGCGTAACGAGAAACAACAATGAAATCTCCAACCTTTTGTCAAAATGGACGGGGTTTAAAGTCTGGCAACAAGTCGTCAAGTTCTGCGGTTCAAAAATAGGCCATTGAGTTATAAGATTAGAGGAACCTCGCTGCCGTCCATGTCTTTCCGCTGGAGAGAATGTTAAGGGTGGGTGTTTGCCCAAAAAAGCGCTAATGCATGCTCAAGCGAGCATCACCACAGAGTTTGGGAAGTTCGCCTACTATGGGGGAACTCTCTTGTACTACAGATAAGTTTCTCTTGTCTACAGTGAACCATGATGGATAGGGCAGCGGTGAAGACGCAAAAAGAGAGAAACTAAAGCTAATCTTTATCGCTTGGCCACAGCTTTCTGTAGAAGATACTTTGTCTCGTGGCCGAGTAGACATGTCGCTTACATGTTCGAAGCCCACACGCGAACGCTTTATATAATCTTATTCATAATATTATTAAGATCATGTGATTGATAGATAACTAAATACACTCGGGCTGAACATTCTCATTGGCAGATTATCTTCTTTCTCTTAAGTTTCTTTGCATTTCCCTGACTTCTCTGTTGTTCTTAACAGTAATGTTATCAATTCTCATCTAACATGGCAGCTTCAGAAGCGCTCCGGGAGCGCTATGGGAGTACAGATCTCTGCGAAGCCAATATTACGCCCTCATTGGCCCCGAACCTTCCAGAACCTGATCTAGATGGGTGGATGCTGACTACTCAGGCTGACTTCGTGACCATGTTGAACAATGTGCGATCCCTCTTTCTCCTCACTCTCTGGACCGACACAACGAGAAGTTAACACATACAGTCCACATCCACGATTATCAGTTGCTAGCAACGTCAAGCAATGGCTATCAACATGTCTGCACCTGTTTCAAGAGTCATAGTTGCTGCAATGTGTTGGTCGATGGTCAACGTGTTCAACATATGCCATGATCCGGGAGAGAAAGCAGAGCACTAAGCACAACCCGGAGTAGGATAAACAGAGGAAAGATACCACTTGAGTCTTCGCTTCGTCCACCTATCTATCCGACGATGCCCTCAGTCCTCATACTGCTTGACGACACCGATTCTCGCCATCAGATCTATTATTCCTTATTGGAACATTTGTGACGGAATACGCATCACAATAACACTGGAGATAAGTTGACTGGCCACTTTGACTCGGTCGTTGAAGAGCTCTGCTCCTGCTGGTCACCTACTCACATTGCCTACAGAACACTGATGGTGAAGCGGATAATAATTCCCACAACTTACCCCAACCATCCGTCGACGAGGTATGACTGTTTCTTGTACCGGCTGCAAGACATCTAATACTGTTCTAGGCAGTGCGCGCACTGTCCTACGCTTGCAAGCTCCAATCGGCACTCTCTTATAAAGAGCTCATCGAATTGTATAAACAAATTGCAATGACAACATCTTGTCTTGTCAACTGTGATATCGAAGACAATTTGCTTCTGCTATTATCTGGAATTGCTTTGTGTCTAAAGTCACCTACACCGCGCTTTATTGATAATTTTGTTGCATCTTATCCCTGCAAGAAGCTATTACTAACATCTCTCGGCTTTCTTGATCTCTTTTTAATATCTTTGGACAAAAGCGCACTAGCATATAATGTGACAATCTTATTTTCCACAGCCGCTTCAGATCGCTTTCATTCTCCAGCACTGTCAAGCTCGACAGATGCGCTGAGTAAGCCACCTTCGGTGCTGTATAATAATAAGGTTCATGAGTATTACACTACAAGCATCTCCACCCAGCACAGATCTATACAAAGCGAAAGAGGTATTGAATCACCAAACATGCACGGCAAGCTTGGGTGTGTTTCAAATGATTTTGACTTGATCTTGCAAGAGCTGGATGAAATAACATTGGCACCTCAGGCGTCTGATGTTCTCCCACTTTGCTATGATGGAACCGACATTCTTGACCTCCATATGTTGCTTCCGACGGGAGAATCAGGCTGTCAAGGGATCCAAAGTGAGGATGTCGATGGAGACGCTACCATGATCAGCGAACAGAAGACTCCAGCCTTTTTGTACGACCGCACTGACAAGCATTCTTCGGACTCTTCTTCAGGGAGGCCGATTTCGGGGAGAGGTGATTCATCCTCCGCGTCAGAACCAACCACGCTGGATATACCAACAATATCAAAGCCAACAAAAGGAATAGCAGAGGTAGCTGATAGAAAAGCAGGTGAAGATTACTCTACTGGCCAAACTTCCGACAATTGCCAAAGTGGACAATGTTTGTCAAAACATCAGCCGGCGGTGGACAATATTCTAGGCGAAACCGAGCATAACGTTGCCAAGGATTCATCTACATATAATAATGACTTTCTGGATTCAGACATCTGAGCCGCAGTGGAAGAGGCGTTCGGGTTTTTGGGGAATACTTCTGGCAAATATGGAAGCTTCTCTGGTGAGGTAACGAATATGATAAGCACGGGGTTGGAACCGAATGCTTCGGGCCCATCATCAACCCCCTTCTCATCCCCCTCTTCATCCCCCTCCTCCCCCCCACCTGAGAACAACGACCAGCATACACGTCCCAGCAAGGAACAGCCAGAGATACCTCCAGTGTCTTCAGAAGATAGCGGAGTAACGAACACGATGAGCACGGGGTTGGAACCGAATGCTTCGGGCCCACCCTCACGCCCTTTCTCACTGCCACCTGAGAACGACAAGCAGCATACGCTCCCCAGCAAGGAACAACCAGAGATACCGCCAGTGTCTCCAGAAGAGAGCAGTGGAATATACCACAAGCGACGGTACACATCGTCATCCGAGCCCCAGCCAGCTCTCCCAGCTCGAAATCTGAGGCCTCGCGTTGACAAAAGCGGGTTTCAAGAGATAACCCGTTCTTCCGCGCAATACGAAGATCATTGGAAAGATCGATTCTCTCATTATCCAGTCCTCGCCACTGTTCCAAATGACCAAAGGACCGAGATCGAAAGGAGAAGCAACGGAGCTTTGAGGTCTGATTTACCCGAGTTTATTAATGAGCACAGCAAATTGTGGAATTCAAACGGATTTGGGCCTTCTTTATTATCTTGTCCGTCCAAGCTTCTGAATATGCCCACTCTTCCAAAAGGTCGTCAGACTTGGCGGTATGTGCAGGCGATAGACACGGAAGGGGAGGTACATTATCTAAAAGCTCGGCTTGCATATGTCAAGCTGTATTTAGAGTATGTGGAAGAATTCGACAGACAAAAGCGAAAGTGCCGAGCCGACCAGACTGCGGAAAGACAAGCCATCACTAAGATTTGTGGCACAAGGCCCAAGGATCGGAAGCTGTTCAATGAGCATAAGCTCCGCGGGGCGCGGTGGTGGTGGTCTGGATGTGTTCTGGGGCTTGGATTCATTCTCATCTGTAGCAAATATACAGGGAGTAAAATGTCCTTGTTCCCATGATTGCATTGCCTGCGTTCCTTTCGCTGACAATCTTGCAGAAATGACAGAGCCTTCAAATTGGATCCATTAATTTTGTATATTTTATACAACTGTAGGAGCATCCTTGTCTGTTGCAGCAAGTTCGACGAGCTGGTGGACGGGCTCTTGACCAACGACCTTGCGACCGACGAACGCAACTTCCCCAAACAGATCAGCAAGAAAGAAGTCCAGGAGTGGACCAAAGACGCAAAGGTTACCAGTCAGGAGACCGTACTCACCATTCACTGGGAGACCTGGGATATCGCTGCGGCGACGAGCAAGGCCTCCATGTTCCTCTCTGCTCGTTCAAGCACACAGCCCTGAGATCATTTTCCACGGCATTGGGTACAGAATTTAGTAATGTATTTAAGCTAGAATAAATCTGTCTGACCAGGTTGAGGTCGAGTCACCCGATCAGCGTATAGTCCACAAGATTCTTCCGACTCATTTAGCAGAAAGCTGAACCCTGGTTCCTGAACTGCAGCAGCCGCATGAAATGACAGCAAGGCAAAACTCATCCAACCGGTCGTCCGATGAATCTTCCAGCAGGTGGGTAAAGTAATGCCCAGCCCAGCTCAGAAAGGTAGGTGAACAAAGAGAAAGTCAAGTTGATAAGGTCAGGTCTCCTGCCCAGTGACCAGCCAGCACTAGATAAGGCCCATGAGCCCCAGAACTTGGTTCTGTTAAGGACCACCGGGAACGTTAGATGTCGGGAATCTAGGATATAGATCAGTTTTGTCCAGCTGGCGAGGGTAGCGGCAGCATGGATTAGGAGAAGACCGACCAAGATACAGCCAACCACGATGGCATAAATGTCCTGCCCATGCCTTCTTATGAGATAGTGAACATGGACTTAATCTGGATGAAGTTCCCCCAGAGAAGTTAGCCTACACATATGTGAGATGCTCACAATGTGGACTTGGACTCCGCAATGTGGCTCCGAAAATAGAATATATGCTGCGGAATGCCCAACCCCAGCGCCTCATCGTCCCGCAACGGTCCTCAGCGCCGTGACCTGAAATATATAACAGAGGTTGATTCTCCCTGGGTTGAGATTCTCTTCCATTTCATCTGCCTGGCAAACCACACCATGTCTAATAAACGATTGTTCCATAAAAAAGCGTCACTCGGGCAGTGCCCGAGCAAAGTCACAGCAACACCACAGGTATAAGAGGGGACTCTTCAAGAAGGCTGCAAAGTTTTGCCTTGAATGCGAATCGGACGTCTTCTTGGCCGTTCGGATCCACAAATCTGGACGACTATATATCTTAGATACATCTTCACGGAAAGAATTCTCGGATACATTATCAAATTTGGTAAAGTCTGTTGGATTCGTCACATCACAGAACTCACAGCTTTAGGCCACTTGCTATCCTCGACTCGTTGAGAAGAGCCTGGACGACATTATATCTCAAGCAAATGATCGTCTCTCATTGGATCCGTCGCTAAATAAAGACAAAGAGAAAACCGGGGCCTAGCACGGCTGATGATCTCCTCCTTAGACTAGATAGTTCGCTCTTCACAGTAAAGTTATTTGCTGTCAACAAACCATAAATCTTCAAATATATGATTTCCAAGCGCCGAGACACCCATTTCAGCGTATCCAAAAAACTCCCTGCGGAGTATCCCTTCTGGATGAACGTGCCTCAGGAATTTATTCGACCCTTGTAGCGGACGGAGCGGTGTACAGGGATTCGGGGTTAGGAGCGGTCCAATAAGGGTACCTGTGATTCTCCACATCCGCGGCGGGGGTATCTACCAATCATCTCCCGTGAACGCCAAGCAGTTTCCGACGCCTCACGTGAGCTACAGCAAAGGAAAGAACAATAATTATAAGACCCGAGTTCGTCCTAAAACGGTTCCTCGATATGTCCGTCGAAATAGTCCCAGATACAGTGAAGTACAAAGCCAGTGTCACGACCTCGCTCTCTCCTCTTTATTCTCGGCCCCACCGCTAAGACACCAATCTTCGAAATAGATGCATCTGAATGGGCTTTAATTCATTACTTCATAAGCCCTCTCCCGCCACAGACTTCCATGATCGCTTGGAAGGCAGTCAAAACCATACAGTAACACTATGCATACCCTATACTCTCTTTCAGAAGCTGCTAATGGTATTCCACCACTAGTCAATGGCTAGGTATTTATCCCTCGTCTATCAAAAAACATTACAATCAAGAGAATATTATAGCTGAACTCAATATAAAGCCTCCAAGCAGAGATAGATACTTCAGATGTTCAATACATCCATAATCATTCCTTCTCAACTTCAATGCTCGCATGTCGAAAATGCTCTTGTACACTGTCTTTCCTGGACCCCACAATATCTAGACTCCATTCGAGAAATTCTTTGAAATCTCAATGTGTATGTTTCTGCCAATTTCGTCTTACAAATGCTTTGAGTTCTGCAAAGAACTCTTCCATCGGTTTTAGATCAGGTGAATATGGTGGTAAGTACAGCAACTTTACGCCGGCATTTAAACATAGCTCTGTTATTTGGTCAGTATGGTGGAAGGACGCGTTGTTCACAATGAGAACGGACTTTGGTTGGGGCCATTGATCACAATGGTGAAGAAGCTGTTCAACAAAATCCTCAGACAGATTTGTATTAGTTGATCTTTGGAAGACTCGCGACAGCAAAATTTTATTCTGGCAGTATGCTGGGATAATCTGGTATCGCTGACCCCGCTGAAAATGGGACATCTGGATAGGTACCACACAGTGGGGAGATCAGTCTGTCCTCCGAAGCCAGTCTGTTTGTCACAACCTGATTCATCTATAAAGACCAAGTGATACAGGCGAAACTCTGACAGTCGGTGTAAATATTGGTCTTTCAGATCTATGTTCCTTTTCTGTGCTACTTATCGAGTCATCTTTTGACTCAATGATGCGATTGAAGAGCTTGGCTGATAGTGTATATAAACACAAGCATGTTGAATTTACTGTACAAAAACTTGGTTATTTTAATAAGATATAAATCTGATTTCTCTAGTAAGTGGTCGTATAGCGCTTCAAGCATAATGGGTAAAATGATGCGAGAACAGCTGCCGGGAATCAAGAGTGCTCAGATATTACTAAATATATAGAGATTGGCACTAATTGTTATGATTGAACATTTGCTATAATCTGTTGCTTTTGTTATTTGAGAAGCAGTTAGTGATTTGCTACTGATTATATTACAGATTATTACTAGCTGTGAAGAAGCAAGTCGTGGCGTCATAATGGTTGTGTTGTGCTGTTGTAAGTTGATGAGGTGGCCAGGACAGGCACAGGATAGGTTTGCCTGAGAGTTGACCGACGACCAGCACCCCTTTGGCCAGTCAAAGCTTTTGCTGACCATGAAAAAGTATAATTAGTTATAAAGGCCTGATGCGATGTATGGATCTTCACAGCCCAATCGGCGGGAGATGAGATGACATACCCCGCTCTTGGTCGCCAGAAATGTCCACCATGTCTTTGAACCTATTTTCTCTCTCTTGGACCGCTATTGTGCTTATCTATGGGAAGTCCTGATGTTTATGGTGTGTCTCTTGAAAGAAATAGTCTATTCTCAACAGCTAGCGTTATCGCCGTTATTCAACTGATTGGAAGTCTTGTGAAGCTTTGCGGAGGCTATATTCAAGAGATATAAAATATATGGAAAGGAATTCTTATCTTACAGCGGGTAATTACAGGTCTTTAAGATATACTTTAAAATACATAGAACTATCTGCAAGAGAACAAGACAGAAGATATATCTATATTCTTATGACTATCCAGTGATATTATTGCTTGCCTCTTCGATCTCCAAGTATTAGGAGCGAGACTTGATTCAGGAAAGGGAAAGACGTTGATGAGGAAAATGGGTCTATGAGTCTTGAATGGCCATTGCAACGCACGGAGGTGGAGGGCTTAATACGGAAACTGGGGAGATATAAGTTATCATTCCTTTTATCTTTACAGGTTGACCAGACGTATGTATATCGAGAATGATTCTCTCTGACCCTGTAGAGTTGACTGAAGGACCCTATAGTTCCCTGATGGTCACAATGGCCGAAAGTACGGATCGGATTGATCAACATGTTGACTCTTTCGCCTTCCTCGAAAAGTATTTTCTGGTTGCGGGGGATGCCTGGGACAGGGAAATCCACAATTTCACTACTTAGGGCCGTGCATTGGAGTCAGAATACTCGAATAATAATCTAGGAACCATTTACTAAGAATTCCCGAGAGTATATTTACTTCTAGCAACTGTGATACTAATTTATGCTACTGGATTTGTTCATGTCTCCACCCGCTACTGAAAGCTGGTAGATAGCATTTATATAATCTTAGACTTTAGAGTAAGGGTAAAGTCTTGTTTATACCGCTCCCTGAATTCTTCTACAGAGAAAGTATTACTATTATATTTATAAATTATATTAATATAACCTCGCACAGTTTGACCGTCAACTTTAATTATATAAAAGTTAATATTTATTATATTATATAATAACTATTAAACAGAGATATTACTGAGATGTTCTCTAATCTATCTCATTCTTTATTCTAAATCCCGGTTTGTACTATTAATAGTCTTTCTATTAATTGTAACTATGAATTGCAAGGCATCTCTAATACTGTAGTTATAAAAGTTACTGATATTTTTCTTTAGACAAGTATTAATCTTAAAGCAGATATCTATACACTGATAAGCAGTTTATCACTCATCCTATAGTCTTTTAAGATTTATAATGTCTTGCTCAGATATTATAGCTGCTTTTAACTTTACTAGTAATCAATCTGTTAGGTCTTGTATATACTTTTTCAATTAAGTTATTATATTGATCAGTTTAGTTTTACAGTTCTGCAATCTCTTATTAATGACTCTTTCTAGATAAATATCAGAATCCAACAATTCTTTGAAAATATTATTGCTCTTAGTTGAGAGCTGAATCTGAGCAATATAATTAAATAACTAGTTATATATTTAAAGACATTTCTCTATACTCAGACGCTCTTTTTTAATATATTACAGCTTTAAAGTATCTAAGTCCTCTACAGTCACAGTTTATCTAATAATAAGCTGCAGCTTGTTATCAGTGACTTCCAAATAGATCTCAAGATCAGCCTTGACCATCTCTATAAGATCTTTATAGTCTTCAATAATCTTGGCATTGACAGAGCTTTTGCGACTGGACATCAGATTAGCTAGAAATATTTCAAAAATAAATGAAAGTGTAGCAAAGAGAGAAAAGTGAATATATCAAGAAGAAGAAGAAGATTCGCACAGCATTGTGAAAGGGCAGCCAAGGAAATGGCCATGTTTTATTATATACAAGACAATGGAGACTCACAGGTTTGTATTAATAAGAGTAACATTGATGATTAGTTTGTACCCGGACAGTATTCATCTAAAGTCATTAATATTATTTTTCAGATATTATAACTTAATCCAGTCTTGAAAGCTAATTTAGTTAGCGGATCATAATAAGTATTGGATTATTTTCTATTTAAACTTACTGTATATATTGTCACAGCATTATAATAATAGTTCAAGTGTAGATAGATTCTCATTAGTTGTGATATCTAACAGCTTCTAGAGCGGAGCGAGAACTCTACTTAAAGTCTCCAGCTTCTTAATTAGATCATATATATGTTTTGTGTGAGACTGGAAGCTATTGACTGTCTCATAAAGCGACATGCTAGCCTTGAATGCAAAAGTTGCCAAAGCCAGTAGGTCAGAGGCTAGACCTACAGGTTCTGCCATTCTTTTCTTTTCTAGGGTGGTGGGGAGTTGAATTGCCCGAGGTAAGGGAGATATACGAGGATGTAATGGAAAATTGTGTGACAGGCAACGCAGCGATCACATAACACCCCAACTTGTGCAGCGTTATGGACGGTGATAAAGTGCTGACCGACATGGCGAATGGATGCATCATTCCTAGGGTCGTTCCAAGGGTGATGCTCAAACTACCACAATTTATCGGCTAGTCCAAATCACACTGCTACAAAGTGGAAGATATAGTCAAAAAGACTCTGGTTCTTACAAAGAGTAAGCAGCTCATCTAGCCCATGATTCTTTCCCATGGACAGAAATTAGTCAATTGATACCTATTTTCTTATTAAGATACTATGCTAATACCAATGAACAGGTGGCAAAACCCCAAAGGGCTTTTTCAACCCCTATAAGGTCGTGAATGGCTTTGCTAAGAAAGTATGTGCCCTAACCATCCAATCTTCACATACCTTTCTGCCCTTTCACCTGCTCGCTATTCGCTAACCATATAAACAAAAAGAAGTATGGGGTGAAAGCAGATCCTAAGATAGGGTACTATCCAAAGGTCCTCCCATAGTTATTGGGACTGCGGCAAGAGTGCTGTAATCGGGTATTACATACTGTATTTTGTGATGTTCTTTCATTTTTTGCTATTTCAAGTTTCGCCTTTGTCTGATTGTGCCTAATCCATTTGATTCTATATCTGGATATGAGAAACTAAGATAATAGCGACTTTCATAAGCTCGAACTATTCGCATTTCAGATGCTTTATCTCGTTGAAGATTTAGCCACACGTACCGAGCCCCCCCCCAGGTAGCTGCAAGCGGCACAATGGCCACAAGATCGCAATCTCTTCATTCGGTGAATGTAGTGTTTAATGGCCAGAAACAGAGGGAGCATAGGTCATTCATAATCTCAGAGCAGGAGAAATACAACCGGTACAGGGGGATATACAGGAATACAGAATCCATAGTGCTTGAACGCCCCCAAGCTCGTTTTCAATCTCCCTAGAGAAGAAAACATTCTATAAAAGGTCTAATTATGTCCCAATCCTAGAATAATCCCTCGGCTTTAACTAACTACTGTAGACTCCTTCCAAAGAGCCTTCAGGTCTGATGTCAGCTCCCAGTTTGACTTTAATGATAATCAGAAGTTGTATCCAAGGTACGTGAACGAAATAGTAGCGCATATAATACAAGACCTACAGGAAATCAAGAGATTGTAGTCCTAGTCCTATGAATAAGTTGTCAACCTGTAATAGGGCTTTATCTGCACACTATTGGGAAGGATCGCCGCAACCTGCCAACGCGATGTGACTCGTGGACGACATGGCGGAATTCACCCAAAAGCTCCAGAGGACACAACCCATCTCCCCAAAGATATGGAATGGATCTAATATTCTATAGTCCTCAGCACCGAAGTGACTTCAAGATCACTCTGAGCTGTGTCTTACAGGTAGAGCTCAATGCTATAGAGGCACTTCTAGAATCGTCAAGTGTTAAATATGAGGGCAGGACCGTATTTACTATATTAGCTCTAAAAATCTTATATAATGAGTAGCTTTAAACAGATAACCGTTTTCCGCCGCCTACTATGTGACGATTAAATGGCGTAAGCTTTTAATGAACATAATTATATAGTGAGATTCAACGATAATATCTATCTACTCGGTAGAAGTAATATTAAATTCAGTCTTCACAATAGAGCTAGCGATTTTCTCTACCTCAAAAGTTAAAGAGATGAATGTCGAGTTTCCCAGAAGATTGCCTCTAAGCCCATCAACTAATACAAGCAACCGGCTTGCTCAGATCCGCACAAACACCATCGTCTATATCACTGTAGCATAGGCCTTGAGCGATTGATAAGAGTCTCAGTATATACACGTGCCTATGTGTGACATATACATGTAGAAAGACTCACCATCGGGGCAGCGACATATATTCTTGGGAAGACCGCCATGGGGGTCCGCTCTGTTCAATCATTAGTTCTCGGATAGGCACCAGAGAAAGGATAAAGCAAGCTCACGAATTGCGGCATCCATTTGCGTTGTCAGCAGATACTACCATAGCTCGTAGAAATAGGAATAATGCGAAGAAATGAAAATTGATGTACATCGCGCTGGACTCTGGTATTGGATCAAACGTGAAGCCTATGCAATGCAATAGATGGCTCAGCGATGTTAATGATTTTCTAGAGGACTACGGCTGATTGGGTAGATATAAATACATTCCAAGTCCTAGATAAAGACTTAATAGATGTTACGTATACGAGAAACTACCATAGCAAGCAATATAACAGGTAGTATAACACGTAGTATAACAGGCAGTATAACAGGCAGTATAACAGGCAGTATAACAGGCAGTATAACATGTAGTATAACAGGCAGTATAACATGTAGTATAACATGTAGTATAACAGGTAGTATCGGACACCGGCTACTCTTGGAAGATAAACAGCCAGATGCCGTTATATACGTTCAGGCGCTCGAAATTCAATTTTTGGACCCATCACATTCACTGGCGATTTCTTTATTAAAGCATTGGCCTAGTATCGACCCTCTCAAGATGAAATTCTGGCAAAATGGCTCCGTTCTTGCCGTTCTGGTGGCATTCAGCAATGCTGCCTCGATATTAAGCCACCCCCAAAGCGAGGAACACCACGAGATCTCCACGGCGGAAGACATTCCTGAGCTCCCAGAAGGATTTACTTGGAGGATTGTGGAGCGCCCCGTCGGAAATGATACGAGAATTAGCCGTGTTGTGGAGCTTGATACCCAATCGAACCAGCTGCAAAAGCGGGCATTTGCTATTGGTTGTACTGGGGTAAGTACTATTGCAACCAACTTCAGCGTAAAACAACTGATAGCTGTGGAGTTCGACTAACGCACTCTAAGCATGCTGGGTCACCCCCTATGATCGACGACTGTAACACTCTGAATACCCAAGTCAAGAATTACCAATCAACACTTCTCGTACAGCCGGGCTACTGCCACGAAGCGACATATGGCACCTGCTTAACCTACGTCTGTGCCAAATGTCGACAGGTAGCCGTGGATACGAATACATGGTATGATCTTAACCAGGCGGTTATCAGCCACTGCGTTGACAATGGTGAGGCTGGGTACGGGTATGACAATACGGACAATGAGTACGAAATTGGTATCGAGCATTCGGGCGATGAGCTCCCTTCATATATTTGCTGAGTTTGATATGAGGCTTTGAGGCTTACACATTAGAATTTGTATAGTCTTTCAAGGAAGGCCTATATTGATGGCCTGGATGTCAGAATGATCTACTGTACAATACATTAGGCAATACAGTTTACTACAATGCTAGACGTCCTGCTACCAGCGATATAGCTTGCTCATGTAAATAACTCAATGTTTAATCGAATAAAGGTTGCTTCTAAACAGAAAGCCCATCAGCACCTAGTTTAACAACTTCCATTCTATAACATCTAACACAATGTAATGCATTAACAATGAACGTAGAGCCACGATAAAACAACAACAACAACAGAGCGACCAGAGTAAAAACAACGCTGCTAGTCCATATTGACCTAACTCCTTTCATGGTGAGCCGTCACAGCCCCACCGTGAGAATTGCTGTACAGAGAGCGTAAACCCATTGGCATTCTGCTCCTGCGACACAATCCTGGAATTATTGCCATGTCTGATAGCCCTTCGGAATGGAGACATCCCGTAGGATCGCTTTGGGTCATTCAGAGAGATCCAGCCCTTCTTGCGGTCGACCATCGCGTTCATAACCAACTCGTTCCACACCTGATCTGTGGGAGTAAATGGACAATCAAAAGTCCACTCCGCTCGAATTTGCACGTCGTGTTTCTCCGGTAAGGCATCTGCCTCTATTGACGGAGTGTGAAACACTACCTCGACAGACCCACCGTAGGCGATTCTGCGTGCCAGCCTCTCTATATGAGCTTTCATCGCAGCGCAATCGTGATCGGGGAAAGAAACTAATTTAGAAAGCGTCCAGCTGGAACCCGGGGTTCTATTAGCATTATGAACAATGTTGGGCTGGAAAACATACGATCTCCCATCAGTACGATCTCCCAGCCATTCATTAAGCCAGCCATCCAATATCGCCTCAAAGCTGCAACCGTTGGCGGAGTGATTCCAGGACTGGCAATCGCTTTCACAATTCGTCAGGAATTGTCCAGACCTGATCCCCACTATTTTCAAACAGTCGACCCAGAGATCAAAATCAATAACTTTGGTCTGTTCGTTGGTGATATGTGTCCCGAGGATCTGTAAAGATGCCTTTGGTGGAGAGTTCAACTGCTCTAGGAGAGAAGATTTTGGGGGATCCAAGGTGAGAGTCATCTTTTCGCGGTCGGTTCGGATGAAGGAAATTGACAGGTAGAAAGAACTAAGTAGGATCCTGAGAATATTCCCAGATTATTATTTATTGAGCCGAAGCTTAGTCAGTTCGACTCCCACTACGTCAGCTTTGAGCTCGTTCATATGAACTTCTTACTAGGGCGTCCGTAGTGCAGGAGAAGGGCCCACGGCTGCCGGGTGCCTTGGGAACCCTGGTCAAGGATGTTAAGGACGATTCCTGCACAAGAAGACGCGCGTCGGAAATTCTATTTACACACTAACGACAGTATGGTACATTACTGACTCACTTATGGGTTTAATTTCTCATACCCGACAGAAATTCGAGTGGCAAAAAGTGGACGAACAAATCGTGAGGAGAAGTACTGAAATCACCTGATTTATGATGCTTCGGGTATAAAATGCCATTCATGACAATTTCTAGATCCTTACTAATATATAGCCCCTTCTGCCTAACAAAATACTCGGACCTTTGATAGAGACGGATATATCCATCTCAAGGAATACGGTGCGTGAGTGCCTACCTTATCTTCATATAGACCTATTATACGACTAAGACTTATTATGAAAGTCTGGGGCAGATATACCTTGATTAAATTATGAAGAACCAATCATCCCACGAAACACCAGCAGCAGCGATGTCACTCACAGACTTTGAATGCTACTCTCTCGATATGTCCCCTGTGAACTGGAATGAGCTACAACTCTCTATGAACCTGTTTCCTGAGGGGGGTACCCTCCCAATGTCCGGCGAGAGTCCCGAAATCAACTCATCAGCCGGCGACTCAAAAATGAATTCAAGCGAGGCGGAGACTGCCACGTATTCCACCATTGATACACCAGGAGATAGATTCTCAGATTGGATATATAACTCCCCAAGTATCGAACTTCAATCGGCGGAGCTGCCATTCATTCCCGATCAATCAGGAACCGAACGATCCCCAACTAGATGTGACCGGTGTTTGAGCTTTGAAGACGAACTACTTCTGATCCTGAGGGATAGCCGAGGTAAGAAGTGGCAGGAGATAAGTGCCTCTTTCGAGCAGCTTCTCGGAAAGCGATATCGTGCCCCGGCTCTGCAAATGCGGTACATGCGGCTCCAAAAGCGACTGCGCCTGCATACCGACGAAGATAAATCGGCATTGTTTGAGGCTCATGCTCACTGGGTGGACATGAAATGGCAGATAATAAGTGACAAGGTGGGCAAAATGTACTCTGATGGTGCTGTGTAACTGGCTGATCTCCCGTCTAGATGATAGAGCTTGGTCGTGGGAATCAGTGGACACCCGCGTACTGTGCGTCCAGATGGTTGGCTTACAACAGGTTAATGAGGACCGCTAATAAAGCATAGACATATGTATTTGTCTATCGGCATCCTACATACTTGCGTGGAGGGAAAAGGGAGTAGTGATACTCCATTAGGTGCTAATTCATCTAGTGGAAAGCCCTATCAGCAGCTTGCGTACTATGACTGGCGATTTACGGATATAACAACTCATTCCTTCTCGTAAAGTATTCGCAGTATGGCGAAGACATGATTAATTTGATTATTCTGTATTTTGTTAGTATTTGAGTAGTGTATATAACACGGCTTTCCTTTTATTCATCGGAAAGGACTCGATTTATCCCCAATGAAAGGCCAACCTCAGGATTGGGCTATATTTTGGATTGATCCCGGTTTACTAGAGCAATCTAGTGGTATCTATAAGCCTTTCTTTAGAATATCTTTCTTCGTCTTCCTTGAGCTGACCCCCTATGTCCTGGAGGCAACAATGTAGCTTTGGCTGATTAGAGTGGAAAAAGCTAGTAAGTCAAGCATCGATGGGACCACCTGGCTTGAGCTTTGAACTCCTCCCACTGGCCTGTGACTGGGTAGATTTAGTGCCTGGGCTACAACCAGCCATCGCTACACGTCAGTGCCTGATGCTCGAAAGACACTCTTGGCCATGCCTAGTGAGACACCGGAAGTTTTCGGGTGTCCGGCACTGAATAAGACTTTATGCGAACACCCTTCCACTATAAGTGGCTACGTGTTGAGAGGCCCGGTATTCTTTGATTGTGATCGACAGGTGTGGCATGAAAAGCCATCGTGGGGCTTTGAATTTGATCCAAGAAACGCCCGGTCGATGTTTGTTTTCCGACGACGAAGGCTGGAATATGCCGAATGGTATATTACGGGCCGCTGGGCGATTGAGATGGGAAACCGTACCCGGAAGCGTCCACCAAGGTTCAATGAAATTAATAACAATGGAAAATATTAATTAGCAGAGAGTATTATCTATATAAATCTGAACCATACAACTAGTGGGGACTGTAGGTGTCTCGAGAAATACTTGTCCCATCCCTCTCTTCGATTGATGACCAAGAGAAACACCTCGCAGCCAGCTAGAACGTCTCTTATAATACTGCTTGTTCAGCTCACTCATATAGAAATGAACTACTGCATGGAGGGCTAGGAAACGATCTTCTGTGATGGCAAGGCTGACCAATTAGCCCATCTGGATTGACCATCCAGACAGTATCATATGATCGGAATAGGATCACAATCCTTTGGCTGGTTGATCGACACCAACTGTTTGGCTTATGCAGGGTTTATCTTAGCATGTACCCACTTAGCCAGAGACGAGCGCGAGCGGAGGGCCTTAGCTCTATACTAGGCTGTATCCACACACCAACTTTCTCCACGGCCAATGTGAATCCTCTAGAGACCGAAATTGGGATCGACACAGAGTATGCTGTTTAGCATGGCAGGGTTACATCGGGCTAATTCTACGTGATTAGTTTCCTGCAAGATGACTGCGGCAACGATGGATCAGATTAGACCTACATTAGACCGGCACGGGCCGGGCGCGAAGCTCAGGTTCTGAGAGTACAGGGAGATGTCATAAGTACATCTCCCATCGTAGGATTAATGGCAATGACACGGTAGGGGGCTTCGTCCTCGCCGGCTGGTGCAGGCATCCAGGACTATGCTGTAATTTCCTTGATTTCTCCGTTTCTATTGTATTCCTTGTCCTTTCCCCCCTTTTTGTTCATGTGTTTTTTTTTTTTTTTTTTTTTTTTTTTTTTTTTTTTTTACAACGCGCTTTCTTTCCCCGGAAAAAAATGACACTTCATGCGTGTTAATATGTAGATAATATTATCCCGCCTCTGCACCTTTACCCCAATAATTGGGGTGACACATAGAAAATTCATGTTAAAACGAGGATCATGCACGGTATCGATTTTCCGTATGCTGAAAGTACGCCAAGTAATTGTGATCACAGCAATCTACATGCCAAGATCCCTATATAGGCGAATCATGCATTGCCAATATTCTGTAAGGGGTTGGGTTGCATCAGAGTAGGACTGCTGGCCATGTGCGATAAGTAAATATACCCAAAAGCTAGCCCCTAGTCAGACAGCCCGGCTCTCATTAGCCGTCTCTTATTCAGCAGCCCCACCCACCTTCGGCGTGTTGGTCTGCCACACCCCAACGATAATTCCCATGTCAACGAT
Organism: Aspergillus transmontanensis; assembly: GCA_009193505.1. Lineage (NCBI taxonomy): Eukaryota > Fungi > Ascomycota > Eurotiomycetes > Eurotiales > Aspergillaceae > Aspergillus > Aspergillus transmontanensis. Next base: position 8,575 of record ML738346.1, on the reverse strand, counting down.
AAATTTGAAGCTATTCAGATTCCTATACAACATCGCCTTGAGTATCTATCCAAAAGGGTAATCTAGGATCGTCCTTATCCACCTGGCTAGTCTCTGTACTAGGCAGATCCCCTATATCTTCCTGTTGTGGTGGTTTATCGTGCCCTAATGTTCCCGCTTTCCTGATCTGCCCGAGGCCCTGCTGTCTTTCCTCCTCTGTACGATCTGCAATATGACGTTTTGTATTATATACAGTTAGTGGCCCATTAGATCGGACCCTTTTCTGTTATTTCTGTCTATTTTGAGGCTTTCGATATCGGATGTGTTATTATAGATCATCCTTAAGCCGAGCAGCTAATTCAGTGGTTTCTAGCGAGCTCTGGAATACACGGTTCAGATATTGTACGAAGCTTTGATTGAGCTCCGGACTATTATCAATAAAGCTCTGAGCTTTACTAATACTTTAACAAAGACCTTATATTATAGATAGTAGCGATGAGCTAAAAGATGGTGGTAATAGTATTATTATTATCTAAAGCTCTGGAGCAGTCTCTAAATGTTACGCCCGAGGCTTCGTCGTCAAGTCTGAGACCAGTTAGCGGACCACGCGTCGAGGGTCACTAACCTGAAGGTCGTCCTTTTGACTTCCGTCGTTGATAGCTTTCGGTCTTGGCGGGACGAGGGTCGTTGTTAGACTGCTGTCGGTGTAAGGTTACCGTGATACTTAGACTGTCGGTCGTCGACACTAGACTCGAGTCCAAAGGGCCAGGCCTATTAAGTACGTATACCTAATAGTTAAAGAGTACGAACGAGTTGAGACTGGTCCTTGCTACTAAAGGTAACTCTGTAGTAACAATGTGGATTGATCACGAAGAACTAAACTAAGTACATGAATGAGTGTCCTTATATACTCCTAACTATCTACTCCCATCGTGATTCCTTCAGGGGTAGGAGATGGAGCTATCCAATCGTAGTACATCGTGTCGTATACTCCTGGCATACTCCCTAGTAGACCTCGCCAAAACGCGGGTTGGGTTTTCGTTTTCTGAGCCCGCCCATGGGCTACCCAGGCTGGGTTTCGGGGGTCCCCAACCCGCCCATGGGTTCTTGGCGGGTACCCAGGCCAGGCAATTGAAGAGAAGCGATCTAACCAAAAGTAGACGAATGTAACTGAATTCGGTACATGAAGTATCCAACCACGAAGCAATGTAGAATTTGTGAAACGTAGCAGCGACGAATGTAAAATCAGAGCCTGCTAGCGAATCAGAGCATGGCTGTTATATTGACAAATAGGAGCGAGGGTCTGGGCGAGTTTGGCGGTCAAGTTTTCGCGGCAAATATTTAGCGCGCGGCTCACCCGGGGGTGCATGGCCGAAGCCGTAACCCCTTCTCTCACTTCGTTCGTTTCAGGGCACTCTTTCAGGAATGACTTGAGAAACATGGATAAAATCTAGAGTGATATGGTGTACTCATAAATGACCATGCATTGCCTGACTAGGCAACCACTATCCAATAGATCCAAATAAAGGACAACAATAAAATATCTAGATACGCTTTAGTAGGAGATCGAGTCTTCTGGAACTCTGCGAAGATAACTAGGACTAGAAACATTGTCGACCCGCTCCGTCATTCGCCCTTCCGCGTTTTGAAAGCCTCCCTGGTCGAACGGCAAACTTCAGGTTTCTTGACCAACGCATCTGCAGAGATCTCGCATTCCGCCTAGCAAAGACCTGTCCAAATTCGTTCTCGATCTGCTCCCACGGGAGCCCTCTAACCACTAGCTTCCGTAGGAGTTCGTCTTCGGCCGTAGAATAAGGCTGAACCCTGCGAGACGTAGGAAAGCAGCGGGATGCTTCGTCTCTTGCTTCAGCTCTCACCCTGGCTCTTGTTCGAGGGCCGCTTCTTGTCTCAATCCCAGTTTCTAAAGCAGCGCTGGCCGGCCTCTTTCGGTGGGTGGGATCTGGTCGGGTGCTCTCGGTCGAATGCTGAGGGCCAGGCTGCGGAAGCTGTTGCTTAGACTGATATGAAAAAGCACAGTTCTCCAATCGTGTTACCTCCGGTACGCATCCCTTACCTTCATCCAGTATCAGGTTCACGTGGCCGATATCATTATTGGCACCGACGTGGTCTTCAGAGGAAGACGGACCTGCCTCTCGAACTTCAGAGGTGGCTAGATCGGTAGAGACATAACACATCTCACCATCCACGCATCGAGGGGAGACCGACAAGTTGCGACTCCCTGCATCATAATTATTCCGCACCCCGAAAAATAAGGTGTCTGGATGTGGCAAATCGTCAATATTGATATCAACACTGCTCTCGTCACAGTCGCTCTGAAGATCTTGGAAATTATCTAGAAGGATCACTGCTAAGAAAGCCCCCCTCAATAACAGGTGGGGTAGACTCGTACGTACCTTCGCCGGATGGCAAGACCAAGCTCTCTGCCGTGGGAGGGACGCCGTTCGTCTCAATTGCGGATAGTTGATGACTGGGAGAAAATTTGGGCTCGCTGTTCACGGGAGAGCATCCACCACAGTCAATCCGTCGAGGCGTGGGTTTGGCCGGTAGGATTCCAAGATCACGGACACGCGGAATGTACGCTTGAAAAAAATACTTGGAAATGGGAGGTTTGGGGGGCAGGGGATGATTCATGGTGCCAGGGGTCAATGAAGAAGGGAAACTGCGCGGCCGGAGGGAGTCAGGGAAAGGGGTGCTAAATCGTGCTTCTGGGACAGTAGACGATGATGTGACCAGAGGTCCATTGTAGTAAATCTGGCGATCCATGTTAGACGACGTAAGAAGGGGAAGCGGATTAAAGTGGAGGGAATTGCTTTTTGTGGGATAAACTGCGCAGTTTGCGTTGCTGTTCAACTTTGAGGTGGATGAGGGTATTTATAGTCAGCCAGCTATGCAGCGACCGAAGCCCTGGGGCCATTCACACTCCTCAGATTTTGAAGGGCACGGAAACTCCGAAAATGTGTCTCCCAGGATGATTAATCCAACTAGCCGTGGCGTTGCACGATACTGCGGCCTAATCCATGCTGCCAGGCGCCTTGAGATTTTAGTTGCATACCTCTGACTTAGAATCCAGCCAATATGATCGGTCGCTACAGAGAGGTTGTAGGGTCAATTCGAGGGATTGACCAAACATTAACCACGAAGGGTAATTGCTCAAGGTGACCCTACAAGCGACTTCAGCGCACTGGTCATGTGAGCAAGAGAGCACAGCGGCATTCGATTAAAAAAAACCAGCATCAGCGAATGATCGTGCATATCGTGCGTGTACTGTCGTTCTTTCGATAATCAAATCTCATGAGGGCGTAGCAGACCGGAAAGTCGAGGACGTAGCTCCAATCAGTTATTAGTCGGCCGTGACGTTCGGTTCCAGACCTTGGAGAACCGCATTACGCAGGGTTGTGATCAGTGATGGTGGCGAAAATAACCCACGGGATCACTGGTGAGGCATTTATGCCATTGGATTTGTTTCTCCCAGGCGTAGTCTCGTCGTCATCTGAGCAATCCAACCGCATACAACGGCACACGGGATCTATATGGTTGGGGCGAAAATGCAACCCAAGACGGGCGACGGCGGAAAGGGGTATGTAGGAGAGTGGGGTTAGTCGTAAGCCGTAATCAGCCTTGGAGCCTGTCGGGGGTTAGAGTCAGTGTCCTTCCTGGAGAGGGGAGTCGAAGGGGGCAAAAGATACCATAGAAGATAGAAGACCGTTCAAAGAAGCGAGTTCTCAAGTCAATGCATTGTCTAGTAGAGGTTGGCAAAACAGATAATAAAGAACATGAATAAATTCACTGCATAATAAAACAGAGGAAAACAGAATCAGCTCCACGGCCGGTCAAGCCGAATGGAGGGAGACAACTGGAAGTGGAGACGAGGTGAGGGCGCAGCCGCAATTTCCGAGTGGAAAAGAAAAGGAAAAGAGAGGGGCTGAGTGGGTGACCAAATAGAGGATGAAACGGCCAACCCCGACCGAATGAGTGCAGAATATGGGAGGTAGAAATGAGGAGGAAGAAGAAGTTGGGAGGGAAAGTGCTTAGAACAGCGAGGGAAGGATTCTTATATACTTGGGAAGAGGCGGCGGGCGGTGATTACAGGACGGCGTATCGGGAAGCCATACCGGAAACGGCAAAGCTAACCGCAAGAGGGAATTCACAGGTCCTCGCTTTACAAGTTTCTACTGCACTGAATTTTACGGCCAATATCTGCCAGTAGTATTCCTTTATAACAACAGCCAAGCCTCGACTCATAATAACACGAAACAGCTAGCTATAGCTATTGTACAGATATATTCCTAATAAGTTCCTTGTGCCTTACTTTTCTCCTTTATAATACTAATATACTTTCCGTGATCTTCGACATAACGTAACCGATAAACGAGCGGGCCAGACAATCGGGCGGGCCACCACGCCGCTATACTGAAATTGAAATCGGTCAAAATATCATTAATTTATATTTATATAGAAAAATGAGTAGTTCTATCGATTCGGGCAGTTCGTGATTTTATGGCCCTGTATATTGCATCCAGAACATCTAGGAGATGCGCGTCTAGACCCCGATTCAGTACGCTGAGTTCCATCTGCCTGAATAGCTTCATCTGCCTGAGCTCTGCGCTCTATATAGATTCGGGCGTCAGATACTGACGTACCCTCTTCAAAAGCAATCTGCTTAGTAGAGCGCTTTCACTTTTTAAGTTGCTTTTCATATAAAGCCTCATATCGCTCAAGCTGATGCTTAAATAGCGTCACATCGTTTATAGCTCGTTCAGCGCCTTTAATCATTTGATATAGGCAGGCCTTAGTAGGTGAATCGGGACTGCGAGATCGATTTTTAAGCAGCTTTTTAAGCGTAGATTCTGACTTTTTCAACTGCTTGACTGTATGAGGTGTTTTAGGCGCTGAACTGCCTTGGCTGTTTGGTCTACTACCCGGAGGTGTAGGGGTATTGAGTTGAACTGCCAGCTGAGATAGAATGCATTCAGGATTCAGAGGAACTAGGCCGGTAGCTCTAAAAGCACTATAAATATTACTTCCAGTAAACGCCTGTGTACGAGCTTCAGGATAGGCGTCTAAAAAGTCAAGCTTATTAATATGATGAAGCCCGCAGTGCATTTTAGATTCAACAAGACCGCTGTATGCGCGGTTTAAAGGTGAGAAAACAGCAACATCAAGCGGTTGAAGCTTATGAGAAGCGTGCGCAGGCATACAGATCGGTATAATATCGTTTTTCAAGTATATCTGATCAAATTGAGGCGTCAGATGACTATTGTGGCCATCTAAAATAAGTAATCGATATTGTCCGATAGATCGGCCTGCAGTGGCCGGTATAAAATGATTCTGCAACCAACGTAGATCTATTTCATTACTCTTCCAGCCGTTAGGACTGACCTCGATCCTCCAATCAGATGGAATCTTTCGATCCTCAATTTAGGCCTCCATATGCACCTTGCCTTTGAATATAATGCAGGGAGGTAGAGCCCATCAATTAGAACTAATACATTCTATAGAAGTGATCCATTCCCGGTTACCCGGCTGCAATAGAAATGGCTTGCCTGGCGTATTAGACCCAGTAATCACTTTTGCAGTAGCGATTAGACCCATTGCAAACCCAGTTTCATCGAAATTGTAGATGTCGGATGAGGCTATACCGTACTTCTGAATAGCCTTATTTACCTGTTGAAACCAGGCATTTAAGATCTTCGGATCTTCCGTTTTGGCACGTTGATAGTTATAGCGACGTGCAAAGCAGGTTTTAAACTCAGGTGTACGCTTGGTAAAGTTAGATACCTATTTTATCCCTACAGTAGTAGGGGGAGTTGTAGTATCACGCTTTGAAAGTAGAATATTGGCCATTTCTTCCACGTATGCAGGCCGAGGAGGCACTCCACGTAGATCTAGTGATATAATCCACTCCTTAAGCGATTCCCCTTCACTAGCAGTCAATTTATGATTGTTTGCGCGTAAATCTGATCGAAATGTATACCCTGCTAGGCGTCTTTGTAATGTTGTACGGGGTATATTAAAAACGCGCGCGGCTTCACGAATATTGCTAATATCATTATTTTTAATAGCTGATATAGCTAATAAGACCCTTCCCTCTTGTTCTGCCTTATCTTTTGATGATTTAGGCATTTTTGGTGGTATGGCTAGTGGTTGAATAGCTTCAAAAAAACAGGCGCGTAGAATTGACGCGTGGTGGCCCACCCGATTGTCTGGCCCGCTCGTTTATCGGTTACGTTAAGCCATATCATTCTTCCTGTCTATAGAAGTACCGACACCGCCGCTTAGCGCAAGCGCAGCTCTAATCGCCCTGTGTGCTTTGTACGACTTACTTGTTTCGGTGATTTCCCCCTGTAATGACGTCTATATGGCTTCCTACGATTCATGCCCCAACCACGATGTCTAGAATACGGGCAAAGACAGTATTCGTATACCCCGAGAGCATAAATAGTATTGTTGCTGTTCTTTGCTGCTTCTGACATGCGATTTCCTTTCTATTTGTATTTTGATGCCTGCGTAGCTGCTGTTGGTAGTTCCCCGCTGCCCACTGTTCCCGAGCTGGGTCCACTCCAAAGCATATGGTTCCCGTTGGATCTCATCTGTATCCTACAAAAAGTCGTTTTAGCTTTTGTTCTTCTGCTCCACGCGAGGTCTTCTCGTATAATTGCCTTCGCCTTTTCACCGCTCTGATATCTAATACTGAACGATGAAAGCCAATGATCAAAGCCCGACCTAGCCTCGGCGTTCCACAGCATGTTATCCGGCCGAAAGGTCTTAATTAAAGACCCCCAAGGAAAGAATCTTCTAAGGCCAGGAAATTCCACGCCTGATCGCCTCGATATCTTTCATCTTGTTGATGGGTTCACCACCCCAAGCTGTAAGTACCATAAGCCGGATCTGGCCAGCCTGTGTAGGAAGTAGATCTTGGCCAGGTTGATTGTGCCAAGCAGAACCAGGACTGCTCGCCATTGGGCTCGCCATAGTATATGGTAAATATCCGTCTCTCGCTTCACGTTGTTCCACTGATAAGATGTAGTTTTCTTTACCAACAAACGTATACACATACGTGGTGCAGATGACTGTAAAGGGTACTATAGGTGCCCCACAGCCTCCCATCAGTGTTCAGTCACGGCCATGGTCTTCATCTATCTGTTGCTCAATCTGCTGAATCAAACCCCTCCTGTTCATCGGGTGTCGGTGGACGGGGTTGCATCTCTGGTAATTGAGCCAGCTCCTGGAAACGCGGAGTATAGTTCTTGTACACTTGGAGGAAAGAATCAGTTTGATATGGCTTTGCAAGCATACTATCTAGGAAATTAGACTCTATTTATAATTCGGAGGAAAAGTCGATATCCTGACCTCATAGTTGTGCATTCGACATTTCGGGAGCAGCCTCGATTTTAAGAGACCGACCTTGACTCTGCAGCCCAAACGTTGTGTTCTTGGCAGCGAGCGGCATGTTCCGGTGAGCGTCAGCGCTTCTGCGATCCAGCTAGACTCCCGTAGGAAAACGGAACCTACTCGTGGGGACAGACTAAAAGATTCTAAAATGGGCTGGGTTATCGATGCAGCAAAGTACCCAATTCTCTCCAGCCCTACAATTGATGGAATCACGAGTGTCGAACTCTGTGGCAACAAATCCCAGATGGCACATAGACTTTACTATTGGGTAGCAAGGACTTTATATAGTCCAAAAGCGATGGGTTAAGAAAAAAAAAGTGTACAGAACGCCTCCGTTACTCTTATAAGGCTAGATAACTTGGTTGCACATATTACTGTAGCTACGCATATTCTATTGTGGCCACTCATCACAGGCGTTAGTCAGCCCAGAGAATCAATGTAAAACTTTTCATTCTGCCTGAATAACTATAGATGCCGGTAGCGTCAGGACATTTTTTGAATGAAGTGCGGTTTTTCTCTATAATTATCTTCCAAAAATATTGTATATAACTAATGTACTGTTGCTGATTAATTTTAATAGCTGCCTACCAGAATAGCAGACATAAAATTTGCATTAATTAAACCGCGAGAAAACCAAAAGAACACAGATAGTGATTAGAAAATTTCGTAATCATCTAAAAACCAGCTCTTATACGCTGAGCTTCTGTAAAATAATAAATATTGTGAACTTGATCTACATGGCTCTTCAGCTTTTGATAGCCATGTAGAACAAGCTGACAGAATTTATCTAAACATAGACTGGCGTTTGGCCAGGTTAGGTTAGGTTAATGGGGTCATTTATACCTAACCGCTAGATTATAGCTAGATTAATAGAATTTCTATATCTAATCACAGTTAAATTAAAAATTAAACAGTTAATCTAGATTAACCATACTTAATATCAAGATTATTAATTCTTTTTCAGTATAGTAGATAATAAATTAGATTAACTGTAATTAATCTAGTATTAATCTTACTATTTTAACTAACTATAAGAATTCTCTTTTAATAATACTAAAATATTCTATTTATTAATTATATATAAAAAGAAAGTATATTTTTAAGTAAAAATCTAATTAGAACTGTTATTTTCTATATTTAAAATAGTATTTTAATTAATTTTTATTTTAAGTAGCTATATATA